>JASEVX010001529.1:0-15001 GCA_031761405.1 Serripes groenlandicus | reverse complement strand
TACCAAATATCAAAGGCATCGGCCTTCTACTTTTAGACAAGAAGATTTTTAAAGTTTTTCCCCTATATGAGTCTGTTAAACAAGTGACCCCAAGGGAGGGATCATTTTTGACCCCAGGCCTATAATTTGAACAATCTTAGTAGAGGTTCACTAGATGATGCTACATACCAAATATCAAAGGCATGGGCCTTCTACTTTTAGACAAGAAGATTTTTAAAGTTTTTCCCCTATATGAGTCTATGTTAAACAAGTGACCCCCGGGGAAGGGTCATTTTTGACCCCAGGGCTATAATTTGAACAATCTTGGTAGAGGTTCACTAGATGATGCTACATACCAAATATCAAAGGCATGGGCCTTCTACTTTTAGACAAGAAGATTTTTAAAGTTTTTCCCCTATATGAGTCTATGTTAAACAAGTGACCCCCGGGGAGGGGTCATTTTTGACCCCAGGGCTATAATTTGAACAATCATGATAGAGGTTCACTAGATGATGCTACATACCAAATATCAAAGGCATGGGCCTTCTACTTTCAGACAAGAAGATTTTTTAAGTTTTGGTTAATTTCCCCTTTTTTGTTGCCATGGCAGCCAAAGTTTTGGATGGAATAGAATTTTTTGAACAAGTTTGAAAGAGATCCACCCAAGGAACATTCCTGTAAAATTATTTTGAATTTGGTTAATTGGTGTAGGAGGAGAAGTCGTTTGTAATAAAATGTGAACGGACGGACGACGACGACGACGACGGACGGTGAGCGATCACAAAAGCTCACCTTGCACTTCGTGCATTGGTGAGCTAAAAAGTCGGGAGGAGCAAGAGATAGAAATAGTCAATACCCCCCCTCATTTTTACCCATATTTCCTATTATTTTTTCTGCTGAAGAATTTTTCTTTAATATTTGTAATGCATGGAGTAAATTTCTACTTTATCTTAAAATTTAAAATCATGGCTTTATTACCAAAATTCTGCTCCATTTTCTGCAGACAATTTCCCATTAACGGAGACAACAAGCAATCCAGTTTCCAGAGTAAAGGGCCAGTGACCAGCCTAGATTACCTCATACAATATCCTCATCAGAGCTCGACTATATAAGGGGTGTTTTGCATGTTCTAAATTCCTTATTTGACCCTCTAACCCTATGTTGTGGGTACTCAAAAAAATCGTCTCAGTGAGACGATTCTTTTGAGTATCCACAACACAGGGTTTGCTTTAATGATAAGAGAGAAATTGTGGGGAAAAAGAGCTGAATACCCCTCCTTATCTGAACCTCTGCCTCATTCAATTTTCTCTCCCACAACAATAGGATCATAAATGTCTCACACTAATTCACATGTAAGAAGATGCAAATAAACCCTTTCCCGCTTGAAGACGCAATTTTCAAATCTGCAGCGGACGACGACTTATGGAATGATTGTGGCAAAAGAAGAAATTTCTCATGATGAGCAATTTCTCCTTTAGCCACAATATGTTCAGCTCCATTTAATAATTGAACTATTATTTATGGAGGTTTTGTTTCATATTTTTACCTGGATGTTTTCAAAGTTGTCTACTGCAGATTTGTTTTATGTAGAAAAGGATAAACAAATTACATCAGACTCCAATAAAATGTGAGAATTTGAAAAATTCGTTTGAAGAGGATACATTTCATTATTGGGGACAAAAAAGGGGACTCGCTCCAATTGATTAATTTTATGGGATGAGGCCCTTTACCATGTTGATGCTTATTCCTATTTCATACAAGATGATGGAAAAGTAGCTTTATTCTATAATTACACAAGGACTTCTTTCTATTTGTAACTAGTTTCGAGAAGCACCATAATATATTACAAAATATAAACAACTTTATGTAATGATTCAGACAAAGGAGAATAATATAATGTAATTAAGATTACAAAATTAACCCTTTCCCACTTACAGACTGATGCTTTGTGTTGCTGTCAGGGAAAGAGTTAAGATTAGAAGTATCAAATCCAATTGCCAGCATCAGATGTCTCACATTTTTGTGGTAACTTCTTTCTTTTACTTTGCACCTAGTTATTCTATTCAATGGAAATGCTGAAAGCATTTGACTCGGGCAAATTTGTGTCACACACTTCTTTTCATCATTGTATTTCCCTATGAAATCTTTACCATATATTTTGGTGGGCTAGTCATTAGAACAAATTTAATAAAACTAGAACTATCACTGAATGTGATTAATACCCCCGAACGCCGCCCTGATAGGAAAGGTTGTGAAATATTTAGAAACCCCACCTTAAAAGGACAATGTTATGGATCGGGTTATTCTTGTTTTGTTCATTTTTGGATAACAAAGGGCAATAACTCTGTAATCATGTAAATTAGAGTTATGGTTCTTGTACACTGCACTTCCTCTGATTATGCTCTACCGTTGTATGTAGTTTTATTAGATTCCATCTGTTAGTTATTAAATAATTCTCCGGACAAGAAAAAGTAACAAAGGGCAATAACTCTGTAATTATGTAAATAAGAGTTATGGTTCTTGTACACTGAACTTCCTCTCATTATGCTCTACCATTGTATGCAGTTTTATTATATTCCACCGGTTAGTTATTAAGTAATTCTCTGGACAAGAAAAAGTAACAAAGGGCAATAACTCTGTATTTAGGTAAATAGAGTTATGGTTCCTGTACACCGCACTTCCTCTCAAAGTGTTGTATCATCCTATGAAGTTTTAATAAATTTCAAGAATTAGCTTTAAAGTTATGCTCCGGACAAGACTCTATGAACAAGAAAAAGTAACAAAGGGCAATAACTCTGTAATTATGTAAAGTAGAGTTATGGTTCTTGTACACTGCACTTCCTCTGATTATGCTCTACCATTGTATGTAGTTTTATTAGATTCCATCTGTTAGTTATTAAATAATTCTCCGGACAAGAAAAAGTAACAAAGGGCAATAACTTTGTATTTAGGTAAAATAGAGTTATGGTTCTTGTAGACCGCACTTCCTCTCAATGTGTTGTATCATCCTATGATGTTTTATTAAATTCCAACAATTAGTTTTAAAGTAATGCTCCGGACAAGACTCTACAAATAAGAAAAAGTAACAAAGGGCAATAACTCTGTAATTATGTAAATTAGAGTTATGGTTGTTGTACACTGCACTTCTTCTGATTATGCTCTACCTTTGTATGTAGTTTTATTAGATTCCATCTGTTAGTTATTAAGTAATTCTCCGGACAAGAAAAAGTAACAAAGGGCAATAACTCTGTATTTAGATAAAATAGAGTTATGGTTCCTGTACACCGCACTTCCTCTCAATGTGTTGTATCATCCTATGAAGTTTTATTAAATTCCAACAATTTGTTTTAAAGTTATGCTCCGGACAAGACTTTACAAATAAGAAAAAGTAACAAAGGGCAATAACTCTGTAATTATGTAAATTAGAGTTATGGTTCTTGTATACTGCACTTTCTCTCATTATGCTCTACCATTGTATGTAGTTTTATTAGATTCCATCTGTTAGTTATTAAGTAATTCTCTGGACAAGAAAAAGTAACAAAGGGCAATAACTCTGTATTTAGGTAAAATAGAGTTATGGTTCCTGTACTGCGCACTTCCTCTCAATGTGTTGTATCATCCTATGAAGTTTTATTAAATTCCAACAATCAGTTTTAAAGTTATGCTCCGGACAAGGAAAATCGCAACGGACCAACTGACCGACCGACCGACCGACCAACCACAGGGTGACTCCAATATAACTATAAGACTAAGGGAAATGACAGACATTTAAAATTAATATAAAATCCCTACGCAACAAAAGAGTAGTGCACAATGACATTACATCAGAATGGAGTGATACAGTGATAACCCCCGTTCATAAGAAAGGGCCAAAAGATGACCCAAATAATTATCGCGCAATAAGTCTTATTAACAGTATAAGCAAAATATTTATCAAAGTGCTCACAAACAGACTATCTGAATGGGCCGAAGAAAATGAGGTCATCGATGAGGCACAAGCTGGATTTCGCCGCGGTTACTCAACTATTGACAATATATTTAACCTACAATCAGTCATACAGAAATATATAAGCAAGAAACGGGGTAGAATATATGTTTTATTTATTGATTTCCTCAAAGCTTTCGACAATTGTTCACATAAAAAACTCTGGGAAAGTTTAATACGGAAAGGTATAAGCCCCGACAGTAAATTAATCCGTGTCTTCAAATCCATGTACGAACAGTTAAAATTATGTGTAAAAGTTGAAAACGGTGTTACAGAATTCTTTAAATGTGAAAAGGGTACGAAACAGGGTTGTGTGAGTTCTGCGGTCATCTTCAGTCTATACATAAATGACCTTATCACCTATCTTAAGTCTAAATGCGAACACGGTATACAAATATCCCAGGAAAATTGTGATTTATATGGACTTTTATTTGCAGACGATGTTTCTTCTTTCGCTGACACTGTGTTGAATCTCCAACACCAAATTAACCACATAAGTGATTTTTGCGATGCAACTGGAATGCAACTAAATATGTCAAAATCAAAAATAATGGTTTTTCGCACAGGCGGTGTACTACGAAATAGTGAAAGATGGTTATACCGAGGTGAAGAAATGGAAGTTGTCCAGTTTTACAAATATCTAGGAACATATTTTACAGCAAAGTTATCTTGGACAAAGACGAAGCAAACTCTTGCTCTTCAAGCAAATAAAGCTATAAATACTATATTGCATTATCAAAAACAATATGGTCATTTTGATCACAATGATGCGTTTAAACTTTTTGATGCTATGGTGCTGCCGATACTAACATATTCTTCTGAAATATGGGGCTACCAATCATGTGATATCGTTGAAAGACCACAAATCCGATTTTGTAAACGAATAGCTTGTTTAAACAGTAATGTAGCAAATTTCTTCGCTCTTAGCGAGTGTGGTAGGACACCCATAGCTGTGACGTACATGGTCCGTTGTGTTAAATACTGGTTAAAAATCTTAACAATGGAAGAAAATAGGTACCCAAAACAATGCTACAAACTTCTAAGACGACTCGATGATGTAGGTCGGACCACTTGGGCTACCAACATAAAACGTCTATTGTTCCAGTATGGTTTCGGTTATGTATGGTTAAGTGAAGACGTTGGTGATTTCAACATATTTTTATCACAGTTCAAACAAAGACTCATTGATTGTAGCTACCAAACACTAAATGGTAACATTGAATCATCTCCAAAAGTGTTATCATATAAACTGTATAAAAGTGCCTTAAATCCTGAAAAATACATATCTGTATCGTTACCATATCAGTATAAGAACCTATTATCAAATTTCAGATGTTCAGGGCATAACTTAATGATTGAAAAGGGTCGGCATCTACAAATTGACAGAGACCTACGGCATTGCCAATATTGTCTGGGAAATAATAACTATGCTATTGAAGACGAAAAACACTTTCTGCTTTGGTGTCCGCTATATGAAGAATTGAGGAATGCTCTTTTCTTACAAGAATGGTTAAATTACAATACATGTGATAATCTATTTGTGATTATTATGTCAGACACTCGTTACCAGGGCATCATTGCAGTTGCAAAATATTTGAACCTGGCATTCGACAAAAGAAAACAGTATTTGAGCATTTAACTGTTAAGATAGTCTCTCTCGTATGTACATGTATATAGAAATGGATCTTGTATAAAACATTGATCCACCAAGTAAAGTGATTTTTTCAGAACACTCCACCATATTAAAACTACTTGTATAATGTTAACTTAAATCATTTTCACAATTACTTTTATGTTCCTTGGTAAAAATAATAGTGTATCTTGGGCCGGAGGCCTTGTATTACTGAATAAAACTATTTGTATTGTATTTAACTTTTATTACAGACAGTGTATGTATACATGCCATAAAAATGTTGTCTCTGTGTTTTTTTCTTGTTCTAAATTAAGAAGACATCTACATAATTATAATGAAGGTGGGGGCAGATATGATGCAACACTTTACTTTTAAACATTTCCCCACATACAACCAAGAACGCAGCTCGATGTCCCCAATACATAACATCTGCAGTCGACAAATTTAGAGAACATCCAAGCATAGATAGGCAAAATACTCAAAAAATACTCTAGAAATTGAAGTATACTTGTCAAATAAAGTTGAAACTGTTGGCCAGTGATGCATCTCAAAGCCTTGAGAAAAGGTGAAAGTATTTAAAACAAGAGGGCCAAGATGGCCCTAAATCGATCACCTAATTGATAGTAAATTAGTAGCAAATATTTAACTGCAAATATCTGGGAAAATTTTATCAGGGAGTGCAAATGAAACTGCAAAGGAGTGGACACTTCTCAAGAAACAGCTTATCAGTAAAGGCCATTTATATCTTGAAATCTAACAAGAACTTTAATAAGAATGGAATTATAAAGTTTTTGTCATTTTGCACCTTTCCTAATGCCGCCTTGCTGCCCTGTTTTTCAACGAAATCAATATGGCTTCAACAGTTTATTTAGAGGGTCACTTTAGGAACATTTCTACCAAATTATCTTGCAATCGCACAAGTAGGTTATGGAGGAAAAGGATTTTAAAATTTGTGTATTTTTCTCACTTTCTGATGCCGCAGCAACCAAAGTTATCACTGGAATTTAAATCTTTGAACAATTTTGAAAGAGGACCACCAAAGGAACATTCTTGTGATGTTTTGTGGAAATTGGTCTATTGGAATGGTAGGAGTTGGTTGTCATTTGTAGCTAAAAGTTCAATTTACCTCTTTTGTGATGACGCCTGGTTGCTATGATTGTGTAACCAATCAAAACGGCTTAAACTAATTAAATAGAGGATCATTAGTAATACAGTAAGATTCGTATTATATTTTCTTAAAATCAGACAAGCACTTTCATAAAAATGGAATTTTCAAATTTTGTCATTTTGCCCCTTTTTTGATGCCGCCTGACTGCCATGTTTTCGCCCAATCAGTATGGCTTGAACAATTTTTATAGAGGGTCACCCAAGGAACATTTCTACCAAATTATATTTGAATCTGACAGGCAGATTCGGAGGAGAAGATTTTCAAAGTTTGGACCTTTTGCCCCCTTTCTGATGCCGCAGCAACCAAAGTTCTCAATGGAATTTAAATCTTTGAACAATTTTGAAAGAGGCCAACCAGAGGAACAGTCCTGTGATGTTTCACGGAAATTGTCCTTGGAGTTTGGGAGGAGATGATGTTTAAAGCTAAAAGTTAACGCCGGACGGACGGACGGACGACGGACAAAAAGTGATCAGAATAGCTCACCTTGAGCCAAGGCTCAGGTGATCTAAGAAAGATAAAGTACAAGAAAAGGATAGATAAATGTAAAAGTACATATTATATAAACAGTTAATATTTCTTGGATCAAGCTCAACAGAAAAGTTTGTTAAAACTAGAACTATCACTGAATGTGATTAATACCCCCGAACGCCGCCCTGATAGGAAAAGTTGTGAAATATTTAGAAACCCCACCTTAAAAGGACAATGTTATGGATCGGGTTATTCTTGTTTTGTTCATTTTTGGATATGTAAATTAGAGTTATGGTTCTTGTACACTGCACTTCCTCTGATTATGCTCTACCGTTGTATGTAGTTTTATTAGATTCCATCTGTTAGTTATTAAATAATTCTCCGGACAAGAAAAAGTAACAAAGGGCAATTAATCTGTATTTAGGTAAATAAGAGTTATGGTTCTTGTACACTGCACTTCCTCTCATTATGCTCTACCATTGTATGCAGTTTTATTAGATTTCACCAGTTAGTTATTAAGTAATTCTCTGGACAAGAAAAAGTAACAAAGGGAAATAACTCTGTATTTAGATAAAATAGAGTTATGGTTCCTGTACACCGCACTTCCTCTCAATGTGTTGTATCATCCTATGAAGTTTTAATAAATTCCAACAATTTGTTTTAAAGTTATGCTCCGGACAAGACTCTACAAACAAGAAAACGTAACAAAGGGCAATAACTCTGTAATTATGTAAATTAGAGTTATGGTTTTTGTACACTGCACTTCCTCTGATTATGCTCTACCATTGTATGTAGTTTTATTAGATTCTATCTGTTAGTTATTAAGTAATTCTCCGGACAAAAAAAAGTAACAAAGGGCAATAACTCTGTATTTAGATAAAATAGAGTTATGGTTCCTGTACACCGCACTTCCTCTCAATTTGTTGTATCATCCTATGAAGTTTTATTAAATTCCAACAATTAGTTTTAAAGTTATGCTCCGGACAAGACTCTACGAACAAGAAAAGGTAACAAAGGGCAATAACTCTGTAATTATGTAAAGTAGAGTTATGGTTCTTGTACACTGCACTTCCTCTGATTATGCTCTACCATTGTATGTAGTTTTATTAGATTCCATCTGTTAGTTATTAAGTAATTCTCCGGACAAGAAAAAGTAACAAAGGGCAATTACTCTGTATTTAGGTAAAATAGAGTTATGGTTCCTGTACACCGCACTTCCTCTCAATGTGTTGTATCATCATATGAAGTTTTATTAAATTCCAACAATTAGTTTTAAAGTTATGCTCCGGACAAGACTCTACGAACAAGAAAAAGTAACAAAGGGCAATAACTCTGTAATTATGTAAATTAGAGTTATGGTTCTTGTACACTGCACTTCCTCTGATTATGCTCTACCATTGTATGCAGTCTTATTAGATTCCATATGTTAGTTATTAAGTAATTCTCCGGACAAGAAAAAGTAACAAAGGGCAATAACTCTGTATTTAGATAAAATAGAGTTATGGTTCCTGTACACCGCACTTCCTCTCAATGTGTTGTATCATTCTATGAAGTTTTATTAAATTCCAACAATTAGTTTTAAAGTTATGCTCCAGACAAGACTCTACGAACAAGAAAAAGTAACAAAGGGCAATAACTCTGTAATTATGTAAATTAGAGTTATGGTTCTTGTACACTGCACTTCCTCTGATTATGCTCTACCATTGTATGCAGTCTTATTATATTCCATATGTTAGTTATTAAGTAATTCTCCGGAGAAAAAGTAACAAAGGGCAATAACTCTGTATTTAGATAAAATAGAGCTATGGTTCCTGTACACCGCACTTCCTCTCAATGTGTTGTATCATCCTATGAAGTTTTATTAAATTCCAACAATTTGTTTTAAAGTTATGCTCCGGACAAGACTCTACGAATAAGAAAAAGTAACAAAGGGCAATAACTCTGTAATTATGTAAATTAGAGTTATGGTTCTTGTATACTGCACTTCCTTTCATTATGCTCTACCATTGTATGTAGTTTTATTAGATTCCATCTGTTAGTTATTAAGTAATTCTCCGGACAAGAAAAAGTAACAAAGGGCAATAACTCTGTATTTAGGTAAAATAGAGTTATGGTTCCTGTACACTGCACTTCCTCTCAATGTGTTGTATCATCCTATGAAGTTTTATTAAATTCCAACAATTAGTTTTAAAGTTATGCTCCGGACAAGGAAAATCGCAACGGACCAACCAACCGACCGACCGACCGACCGACCAACCACAGGGTGACTCCAATATACCCCCTCTAAACTTCGTTTATCGGGGGTATAAAAAACATTGCCACAGCTTGTCAATGCAAGCAATGTCTATTTTTCCCTCAATCTTTAAATGAAACCCTAGGCTACAGGCCGACACAAGACAAAACATTGTCTGTTAAATAAAATAGTGTCACAATCTGAAGTTCAAACACTTCTCCAATCTTTGTGCAGACAACCATCATGTCAACCAGGAAAGTTTATGACAATTTCATCTCATAAACTAGAAAGGTTGTTTTTATGAAAAAACATATGTCTCCCCATTGCAGTTTGTCAATGACTATTAAAATATTGAACAAGGGGAGATAACTTTGCAACGAAGTAGCCCAAAGTTATAATTCTTGCAAGGTGCACAACTTCACATTGCCATCTATCTATATTCCAAGTTTCAATAAATTCATTCAAGTAGTTTCTGAGTTCTGCTCTGGACAAAGTTTACACTATTAAAATATTGAACAAGGGGGAGATAACTCATAATTATTGCAAGGTGCACAACTTCACATTGCCATCTATCTATGTACCAAGTTTCAATAAATTCCTTCAAGTAGTTTCTGAGTTCTGCTCTGGACAAAGTTTACACTATTAAAATATTGAACAAGGGGGAGATAACTCATAATTATTGCAAGGTGCACAACTTCATATTGCCATCTATTTATATTCCAAGTTTCAATAAATTCCTTCAAGTAGTTTCCGAGTTCTGCTCTGGACAAAGTTTACACTATTCAAATATTGAACAAGGGGGAGATAACTCATAATTATTGCAAGGTGCACAACTTCACATTGCCATCTATCTATGTTCCAAGTTTCAATAAATTCCTTCAAGTAATTTCTGAGTTCTGCTCTGGACAAAGTTTACACTATTAAAATATTGAACAAGGGCAGATAACTTTGCAAAAAAGTGGCCCAGAGTTATAATTCTTGCAAGGTGCACAACTTCACAGTGCCATCTATCTATGTTCCAAGTTTCAATCAATTCCTTCAAGTAGTTTCCGAGTTCTGCTCTGGACAAACAAAAGTTAAGAAGAAGAAGAATAATAACAAGTGCTGATTGTGATTGCAAGCAAGTCACATATATATCCCCAACCGGCAAATTGCCACCACGAGATAAAATTTCGATACCGGATATGAACTCGCCACACCTTTATCTACTTGAAAATCAAATTTCATCGAAATTGGAGCATTTTTAGGTTTTGGCGGCCATTTTGAATCTAAAATGGCCACCACAGCATAAAATTTATATTTGCTTGAAAATCAAATTTCATCGAAATCGGAGCATTTTTTTGTTTTGGAGGCCATTTTGAATAAAAAATGGCCGCCGCTGGGTAAAATTTTCCGTAGCGGAAAACTAAATTTCATCGAAGCATTTTTCGGTTTCGGCAGCCATTTTAAATAAAATATGGCCGCTGTGGGATAACATTTTTGATACCGTAAATGAACTCGCCACACTTATATTTACTTGAAAACCAAATTTCATCAAAATCGGAGCATTTTTAGGTTTCGGCGGCCATTTTGAATAAAATATAGCCGCCATGGGATAAAAATTCGATACCGGAAATGAACTCGCCACACCCATACCAACTTGAAAACCAAATTTCATCAAAATCGGAGCATTTTTAGTTTTAGGCAGCCATTTTGAATTTAAAATGGCCGTCGCGGAATAAAATTTTGATACCGGGAATGAACTCACCACACTTATATGTACTTGAAAACCAAATGTCATCGAAATCGGAGCATTTTTAGGTTTCGGCGGCCATTTTGAATAAAAAATAGCAACCGCGGGATAAAATTTCGATACCGGAAATGAACTCGCCACACCTATTTCTACTTGAAAACAAAATTTCAATGAAATCGGAGCGTTTTAAAGTTTATTGAGGTTTTGAACATTTTTTAAGTATAAAAAGGGGCATAACTCCGGGAAATAGGAACAGAGTTACCTCTGTTTTAAGCGCAAACAATATAATGTTGTGGTTATTATTTCTACCAAGTTTGGCATCAATATCTTATACGGTGTAGGAGAAGTAGGCCGGACAATACGGACGGAAATTTCTTGATGTTTGATGGCGGTTGTCTAAAAATGGGCATAACTCTGGGAAAAAGGATACCGGGAATGAATTCGCCACACCTATATTAACTTCAAAACCAAATTGGTACCAATGAATACACATGTGAAATATGGTAGCCGTACCTGTTATGGTTCAAAAGTAGTGGTTAAGGTTAAAGTTTTTTTCAACAGACAGACAGACGTGCAAACAGACAGACGTGCACACATGCAGACAGACAGGCCAAAAACTAGATGCCCACCAAATCGGTGATTCCGGGTGCATAAAAAGGGGCATAGGTGAGGAAATAGATACGAAGTTACCTATTTTTTGGGCGCACACAATATCATGTGCTGGTGATTATTTCTAGCAAGTTTGGCATCAATATCTTATACGTTGTAGGAGGAGTAGGTCATTGAAAGTGGCGTGCGACAAAGAAATTGCGATACCGGAAATGAACTCGCCACACCTATATGTACTTAAAAAAACAAATTCATCGAAATTGAAGCATTAATAGGTTTTGGCGGCCATTTTGAATGAAAAAAGGATGCCCCGAGATAAAATTTCAATAACAGAAATGAACTCGCCACACCTATATGTACTTGAAAACCAAATTTCATAGAAATTAGATCATTTTTAGTTTTAGGCGGCCATTTTGAATAAAAAATGGCCATAGCGGAATTAAATTTACATTTACTTGAAAACATAAATTTCATAGAAATTTGAGCATTTTTAAGTTTTAGCCGCGGTAAATAAATGGCTCCCGTGGGATAACATTTGGATGCCCGGAAATGAACTCGCCAGACCTATATCTACTTGAAAACCAAATATCATCAAAATCTGAACATTTTTAGTATAAGTGCGGCCATTTTGAATATAAAATCGACACCGTGGGATAAAAATTCGATATCGGAAATGAACTCGCCACACCCTATATGTACTTGAAAACCAAAATTTCATCAAAATCGGAGGTATGTTTAGTTGAGAGGTGGTCATTTTGAATCTAAAATTGGCTGCCCGCATAGATAACATTTTGAAACCCCGAATGAACTCGACACACACATATCTACCTGAAAACCAAATTAACATCGAAATTGAGAATTTTTAGTTTTAGGCGGCCATTTTTGAATAAAAAATGGCAGCCTCGGATAAAATTTAGATACCGGTAATGATCTGACCTCACCAGTCCTATATGTACTTGAAAACCAAAATTTCATAGAAATCGGTGCATTTTTAGTTTTAGGCAGGCATTTTGAATAACAAATGGGTGCCGGCGAGATAAAATTTGGATAGCGGGAATGAACTCACCACACCTATATGTACTTGAAACCAAATTTCATCAAAATCGGAGCATTTTAAGGTTTTAGGGTTTTGGCGGCCATTTTGAATAAAAAATGGCCATAGCGGAATAAAATTTACATTTACTTGAAAACATAAATTTCATTAAAATTTGAGCATTTTTAAGTTTAAGCGGGTCATTTTTAAAAAAAAGGACATGTTGGCCCTTCCTCCGGAGGGTGCCATAAAAGTTGTGGGTTGACGGTGATAGCGAAATGTACTTCGGTGGCCAGAACCTATTACTGATTCTTCTATTTGAAATCTTCCAAATTTCTTTTAAAATAGAAATATTTTAGTATAAGGCGGCCATTTTGAATATAAAATCGACACCGCTGGATAAAAATTCTATTTCGGAAATGAACTCGGCCACCTGACATGAATAAGCACTAATTTATTGTAACAAATTTCATCAAATCGGAGGATTTTTAGTTGAAGCGGCCATTTTGAATAAAAAATGGCAGGCCTCGGGATAAAATTTCGATACCGGAAATGATCTCACCACACCTACTATGTACTTGAAAACCAAAATGTCATAGAAATCGGTGCATTTTTAGTTTAGGCGGCCATTTGAATTTAAAATGGCCACCGCGGGATAAAATTTGGATTGAGGCTGGTGCGAATGAACTCGCCACACCTATAGGTACTTGAAAACCAATTTCATCGAAATCGAAGCAGTTTTTAGCGGCTTTATGGGCTGCCATTTTGAATAAAAAAATGGACGCCACGGGATAAAATTTGGATAGCGGGGGAATGAACTCGCCACACACCTATATGTCACTTGAAAACCCAAATTTCATTAGAAATCGGAGCATTTTAAGGTTTGTTGAGGGTTTCGAAGATTTTTTTTAAGTAATAAAAAGGGGCATAACTCCGGAAATTACGAATGGAGTTACCTGTTTCTTGGGGCGCACACAAAATCATGTGCTGCTGATTATTTCTACCAAGTTTGGCATCAATATCTATATACGGTGTAGGAGAAGTAGGCCGGACAATACGGACGGAAATTTCTTGATGTTTGATGGCGGTTGTGTAAAATGGGCATAACTCTGGTTAAAAACCAACGGAGTTACCTCCTGTTTTGGCACACACAATATCATGTGGTGTCGATATTCTTTCTACTATAGTTTGCATCAATATGTTATACATTGTAGGAGAACTAGGCGGGACAAATGACGGACTGAAATTTTTTGATTTTTGACGGCTTCCCGTTTACGTCACGAAATTGGCGGCCATCTTGAAAATTCTAAAACCCACCTGACGCAACTTCAGGCCACCGAAACCTATGTTTAGTGCCAATTTTCATAAACATCCCGCCATACATATCCTCTAAAAAAAAGCGCCCGGACAAATTGAGGTAAAGAAGAAGAAAAATAATAATAACTAGAAATACTGTGAGGTCAAAGCTCACTAAAGAATACCCCCCGCTCCCCTCCCAAAGCATCGGATACATTGGTTATAGTTTCTACTTTTTCTTATCTTCCCATTGGAAGAATCTTGAGGAGAAAAATCTTCCTTCATGCATATCTACAATATAATGTGTAGTCCTTCATATACAGTTTTGACTCAGTAGTGGCCTTACAAGAAATGTAGAGGGTATGGTGCACAGGAGTCCCTCGCAGGCAACCTCTAAGGTGAATTATCTGCCCTTGGAAAGAATCCGAGGCGTATGATCATCCTTCATGCATATCTAACATATGATGTGTAACCTTCATGTAAAGTTGAATCCAAATCCATTGAGCCGTTTAGGAGGAGTATTGCTTACAAGAAATGTGGAGGTATGTGCACAGAGTCCCTCGCAGGTACCACCTCTAAGTTGAATTATTCTGCCCTTGGATGAATCGATACATATGATCTTCCTTCATTGCATATCTACATATGATGTGTAACCTTCATGTAAAGTTTGACCCAAATCCATTGAGCCATTTAGGAGGAGTATGTGCTTACAAGAGATGTGGAGGTATGTGCACAGGAGTCCCTCGCAGAGTAACCTCTTAAGTTTGAATTATCTGCCCTTGGAAGAATCCAGGCGGTATGATCTTCCTTCATGCATACTACATATGATGTGTAACCTTCATGTAAAGTTTGAACCAAATCCATT
>JASEVX010001528.1:0-15022 GCA_031761405.1 Serripes groenlandicus | reverse complement strand
AGTTCAAACGAGAGCTGGTTTTGATATATAAATAGTTAAATACGTATACAGTTCAAACGAGAGCTGGTTTTGATATTAACTTTTAAATATACACGGCTGACTAAATACAATTTTCAATATACATGTTATGTTGTAAGATGACACATCAGTTCATCGCAGCATTTCTTGTAGGCAATTCGTTTGCAAAATCCATATATAAACGCACTGTAAAGAATTTAATAATGAAAAGAAAAGTACGGTATTTTTACGCCACACAACAATTTTCCAGTTATATCACATTCTTTTCTTACCAAATTAACTACACTACTGGTACTTCAATCCTAACACCAGCGAGACAGTCGTAATGCTAACCCCAGAACCTGAGTGCCAAAAAAGGGGGAAAACCATTACTACCAATTTTAAAGTCTTCAATGTGACCTGGCTGGGAATCGAAATCGCGACCTCCGACAATCGAGACGGAGGCTCTAACACTACACCACCAAACCACACTTTACAAAATTACTGAAATTTAAAATTAAGCAAAACACATTAAGATCATTACTTAAAATAAGTAATTCCTATTTTTACAAGTTTCTCCTTTCCCTTGTGTGTATATGTATATATATACAATTTGAAATTTGGTATATATATGTTATATTAACATAGTTTTACAAATTTGTTTCATAAGGACAATGTATGTCCTCACTCATCAGAAACTAAGTACATAGTGATACGTATACAGTTCGAACGACGGCTGGTTTTAAAAGTACTTTTTTAAAAATATACACGGATGATTAACCTTTTCGCTGACAAAGGCAATTAAAGTCTTTTGCAAACAATGCAGATTCAGATGAGACAGCTCATAAGGAGCTGTCTCACCTGAAATCTGCATGGTTTGCCAATTATACATTAAACTATACCAAATGTCCTATTAGACGAAAAATCGAGTGGTCCAATTTTCAACATGGACAATTCGATTTTATGATATTCGGCAGTGAAAGAGTTATATATAATTGTCAATAAACATGTTATGTTGTCTGATGACAAATCTGTTTATCGTGGTTGTTTCTTGTGGTTAAATTATTAGCATATAAACGCACCTAGACAAACGCTGTATAGAATTTGATAAAATAAAATAGAAAGTATTGTGTTTTACGCCGCCCAACAATTTTCTAGTTATATCACGGCGTTTCCTTAGTAAATTAACAATACTGATACTATAATCCTAACACCGGTGAGACACAGGTGTCAGCAATTGACTATATACTGACAATTGCAAAAATATAGCCAAATGCTATTTTTAGATTTTAAACGAGACTGGCACCTGTGCAGCGAGACAGTCGTTATGCTAACCCCATAATCCTGGTCGCCAAACAGGGAAAGCAATTACTATCATTGTTAAAGTCTTCAGTGTGTATGACCTGGCCGGGGATCGAACCCATGAGCTCCCGCACCCGAAGCGGTCGATCCTATTTACTAGATTTATCTTTCCGCCATATATACCGTTCTCACGACATATAGCTTTGCAAATCCAATCAAACTTGTCTTATGCAGCCATCCAGGCGAGAATAACAATTTGATTGCTAAACACAGGTGACTGCTTTACACAAGTCAAACAAAGCAGAAAGTGTTGTTTTGGTTTATCTTCAGGTGGCTGCTTGACAGAGGTGACCGCTAATACAACTGTGACTGTATATTATATATACGGATGAGTAAATCAATAAAAACAAAATGTCAATATAGACAGATGACAAATCAGTTCATCGAGATCTTTCTCATGGGCGAATTGCTTGCAACATTCACATAGACGCACCATTGTATATAATGTAGCCCTTTCGCTGCCAAAGGCAATACAAGGCTTTTGCAAACAATGCTGATTCAGGCGAGACAGCTCGTTACAAAGTGTCTCTCTTGAAATATGCATTGTTTGCCACTTAGACATTAAATATTACAAAATTTCCTGTTGGAAGAAAACTTGAGTGGTCCAATTTACAACAAGGAAGAGTCGACTTTGTGAAAGTGAAAGTGTTAACAATACGGATGTGTTTTACTGTTTCAATGCTGAATTCCTAAAATGGACTCGTCCAGCTTTTACATTTGGACGAGATCATTTTCATTTTTTAGGAATAGCAAAATAAAACTGTTGAGTTCAACAGCCAATTCCAGCAGTCAAAGGGTTAAATGTAATGTAATTATGTAATGTTATTATGAATGTAATTATGTAATGCAATTATGTAATTTAATTATGTAACGCAATTATTTAATTTAATTATGTAATGTAATTATTATGGAGACCAATTGCTCTGGTCGAGCTTAAGATTTCTAGCTTCTATAGGCCCATTCGGTAGTTTACACTATATAGTGTACATTTTATAGTGTACAAGCATCTGACAGGTGCAGATACATTCAAGAGACAGAGTTAGATACAAAGGGAGTCCGGGTGCGATACCCTAGCTCTTTCTAAAAATACCCAATTTGGTTTTTTAACGTGATAAGTGTATAGCACCGATACACGCGAGGCACTTTTTCCTGGAATAGACCAGTACTTGACCTCTAATTGAGTGGGTGACACTTAACGCACTTCAGAAAAATCCAGAACCCGAACCGGGTTTTGAGCCCCAGACAGTCCAGCGTGTTAACCGCTAGGCCATCGAGCCACTTGCTAACCCTTTCCCTCGTATAGACGCTTTCTGACGCCTGTGCAGCAGACGGCTTTTTGAAAACATAGAGACAAAAGAAGAAATTGCTCAAAACGAGCAATTTCCCCCTTTTGCCTCAATGTTTTCCACTTTTAGTCATAGGTTATCCTTTCAATTATAGAGATTTTCTATTTCCTGACAAAACATGTTCAAAGTCGTCTGCAACAGATTTGTTGTTTGTGGGAATGAGTTAAAACAGCACTAAATATTGTTTATTCACAAATATGTATAACTCCCGCTTCACATAAAACTCAAATAAAAATTATCAACACAGTATCAAGTGAAACAACACCAACTTTCCGCGTTTGTATGGTAAATCTATCTATCTAAATTGCAAGCTACTCACAATATACGTATTGAATCGTTTCGGGTTGAACGTTTATGAAATAAAACTTACAGTATGCGGAAAATAACAACACACTTGAAACAACCATATTCACCTATAATCAATGCGTACTCACTTACAAGCTTATATTACAATAGATGCACTTGTCCAGCAAAAAAATACTTTAACATTTAGTTTGCAACCGACAAAAAGATGAGGAATATATTTAAGCCAGGCCAAACGAAAATCGACTTTTATTCACGAGGACTGAGATTAGATTGCCAGTGGCGTAGCTCCCTTTAGGCACTGTAGGCACGTGCCTACACATTTTTTCTCAAAATGCACCCAAAATGCAGCTGCGGCGATAGTTATCTGCGTAATGTATCGACCAGATCAGCCTGCGCTGTCCGCGCAGACTGATCCGGCTGACACATTCCGTCTTAGGGGGATAGATGTTTAGAGTAGTGATTCCCGAAACGGAAAATCCACAGGAGGCGAAAAGTGTCTATCATGGTAGGCCTGTTGTGGCATGGTTAGGCTGATCCGGGTCGATACTTTACGCAGAGTCCACACTGTTGATTTTCTCACGAGACGGCCTACACATTGATTCTTGCAAAGCTACGCCCCTGATTGCACTATCAATTTACATTTGCATAATTCAAAGATCTTTTCCTTGCTACAAAACAAAATGCGACATTCGTCATTCGTTTTTCACCAATGAGTAATGGGGAAAAGCAGCCTGTTGTTAGAAAGACTCGTTTGTGGTGTGAGAGAGCAATGACATCCTTGGCGATGTAAACTGGCCGATGTGAAATGAATGTAAACATGTTGAAAGCAGCTTTCAGCACAAATCAATCAACTGCTGATTGCGTATCAAACTTGAATTTGGAGAGCCAAACCAGAAAGTGCCGCGTTGCAATCTGATCTGGATCTTTCTTTGATCGTAGAATCGAAGTATTGAAGGTCTTGATTCCTGTGGCGTGGCCTAACTTTCGTTCACTGTTCGTAAGTTTTATTGCACGAATGTAGTGAAAGATAAATAGTACAACCAGACACAGTTGCTGTACAAGCTAATCTTAATCTTTCTTGGTCGTAACATCAAAGGACTAATGTTCCGTTTTTCGAATGCCGCGGCCTAACTTTCGTTCACTGTTCGTTAGTTTTCTCGCATAGATGTAGTGAAAGAGAAAAAAGTACAACCAGACGCAGCTCCTGTACAGGCTAATCTTGCTCTTTCTTTGGTAGTACAAACAAAGTATTGAAGGTTCGTGATTCCTGTGGCGTGGCCTAATTTTCGTTCAGGGTTTAGTCAAATCTCTCAAGGATGTGGTTAAGTGTGTGTTTGATGTCATATCAAGGTTTGGCGATCCGCTTAATTTATCATTTCAAACCTGATCCTTTTAAACACGAGATTAAAGAGCGTTTAAGCCGTCCCACGAAAAGACCAACAGTGTGGTCTATGCGTAAATTATCGACCCGGATCAGCGTAAACATGCCGCGCAGGCTTACCCGAATGGACACCTTTCGCCTTCATTTGATTTTCTGTTTCATGAATCATTACTCTATACTTCTATCCCCCTGAGTCGGAATGTGTCGGCCCGGATTAGTATGCGCGGACTGCGCAGACTGATCGGGGTCGATACATTACGCGGAGGCCATAATGTTGGTTTTCTCGCGGGACGGCTCATTTGCGTTTGCGTTAATGCACTATTTTACACGACCCGGCCGGGTAGCTCAATTGGTAGCGTATCTGACTCGTGATCTGGAGGTCACGGGTTCGATACCCGGTTGCGGCGACATTCTTTCGGGCGATGTTTTCCATTACCTCTCACCTCTGATCTATGTGAGAAAGTAGTCAGTGGCTTCGAAAGAATGTTGTGTAAGTACCGGTGTGGGAAAGCCAGGAAAACATGGGTAGGTGCACTGACCGCCGTGATATGACCAAAGCTGTTGAAAGCGGCGTTAAACTCCAAACAAACAAACAAACAAACTATTTTACACCATGAACAACCAGCACATTTCTAGTAATTTAATCTCTTAATCTAGTCGTCTCCATTGTTCCCTACTCGCCGAGTCCCGGTAGCGCAGTCGGTAGCGACGCGGGCTGTCAATCCAGGGGTTGTCAGTTCGAATCCCGGCTCGGCCAACTTTCTTTCCGACGATTGACAAATGTCAATGCGACATGCGTCATTCGTCTTCCACCAATGGGCTAAGTCTATGTGGAAAAGCAGCCAGTTGCTTGGGAAGATTGCTGTATGGATTACTGGTGTGAGAAAGCCAAATAATGCATGAGTAGGTGAACTGGCCCCCGTGATATAACTGAGAAATTGTTAAAAACAGCGTTAAACCCCAATCAATCAATCAATGTTCCCTACTCAAGTATCAATATTTAACAAAAATGTTATTTTGTAAGAATTTATTAAAAATGAATAATGAACAAACCAGTTGCAGGAATTAAGCGGGATAAGAAGTAACAAGCCAGACGATGTATTTTTTACACATTAACTGATATGTAATCCTCCTCCCCCTTATATTCAATTTGAGTCGTGTTCCTCAAAAACCAGAGTTAGTGATTTTTTGACGAGTGTAGTAAACGACCGACTTGCAAAACTTTGAATGAATATTTGACTTGAAAAGTTAAAAATGCAAGTTAATTGAATTATATTATTCAACAAGTCGGCACTTAAGTTCCATTAGTCATTTGCAAGCATAGATTGCCACATTGTTTTCACCTTTATAAAATAATTATACGTTCACTTATAGAAGATGTCCATAGCCTTTGCATAGATGTTTTTCAGAGTCGTCTCATCTTAAATAAAAGCACTGCAGTGCTCACGGCCTTGGGGCTGCTGGAATGTTGGATTTTTCGACGCACGGGCCCTACGCCCGCCCCCCCCCCCCGATTTATCCGCCACTGTATATATTACGTGACTTCTTTGTGGGTGGCAGGAGTCGGGCACGGGCCCTATGGGGCCCCGCTAAATCCGCCACTACATTTGCCACGCTTTTTCTTTGTTTACCATTAATGTTTCGACGCACGGGCCCCTACGGCCATCCGGTTAATCCGCCACTGTATTTTTCACGTGACTTCTTTCTTTTTTTCCGTTCCTCTTCGCGAATGTTAATAATGTTAACAAGCGTCCATATTTGACCTCACGGCGCATTAATTGCTTAAGCATTTCTTAAACTTATATTGGAGTACGCCTTAAGTTTTTCACTGATGTTCAAACAACATTAAAATGATATTTATGGGGGAGATCTTAACCTTTTAAATGCCGTTTTGTTGAATCCATGATGAACTATTTTTCTCGCGCAGTTTCTCATGCGTTGTTTGGTGCTAACAGCAATCTCCGAAACGAATGGTATTACTACTATGACCAGGGGCTAAAGGGGCTGAAAATATCAGCATGTTTCCGCTTAATGTATCCAAAATATTCCAGAATACAAAGTACATGAAGTAATGCCGTCGCCAAATGGTGCACATGGTAGAGTCTACTTTATGTAATTCGACGCCGAAAGTTTTATATTTGAGTGAAAAGATATAGTTATACAAGTTCTATACCTAGAGTAGTGTGATTCAAAGAGTTTTCCCTTTTATAATAATAAGTAAATCGGTTGATTTTCGTTTCCCTCACAGCAACACATCTCTAACAGACGCCTTTGAATGCATCTTGGAAAAATATGATAACATTTCTGCAACGGAGTTGAAAACGCGTTTGCAAAAGTGATGATTGCTCATCATGAGTAACGGCTCCTTTCGCTATACTGTTTGGTATAGTCGTCTGCTTCAGATGCGTCAAAAGGCATCAGCATGTGGGAAAGTGTTAAGACAGTAACGTCTTAGCAAGGTAGTTGTTGTTGTTTGGCGTTGTTTACCCTCGCGCTCGGCATTAATGCCATTTGGCGAGCAATAGCAAGGTAGACATGTATGTGTTGATTATATAGATTTTGGTATCTACAAAGGGAAACTACTCTGCAAAGCTTGAGCAATGTTTAATTGTCTTAAGGTTTTACCTCCCTTTACCCATATGAACCGTCCCGTGAGAATACCTGCGTAAAGTAGCGACCAGGATCAGCCTAAGCATGCCGCGCAGGCTAATTCGGACATATACCTTTCGCATCCTATGCATTTTCTGTTTCAGGAATCATTACTCTATATCTCTATTCCGGGACCTTTGGTACGAGAGGTCGACAGTCTACCACTGCACCCCTTTACTGTGCGCAGAAGCTATAAGACACCAAATTCCAAGATGCGGCTCAAATACTAGTGCCCAAGCACGAGTTACGGAGATAGCTTCGGTTGTCTAGTGGAAGAGCGTCCGTCATGAGTGCGGTATGTCGTAGATTCGATCCCTGATTGGCTCATAGAAAATAGAGAGTTAACTAGTTCCCTTTCCGACTGGCGCGGAAAACATCACATCGCCTCGAAGGTTTAGTTTTAGAGCGTCCATCTCGAGTGCGGTAGGTCGCAGATTTTTTTTCCATTCAAAAAGATTTTATAAAATGAAAGTTTGATATTTGTGCTCAGAACTGTGGGTCTACGACTGACCCTCTGGTAAATGGACCAGTTTTACCCTAGAAACGCATTGATGTAACTTAAAAAGTGTTTGTTGAAAGCGGTGTAAAGCACCATACATACACGCAAACACGAGATTCAGAGATCTAGATGAGGGGACGATTAAGGTATTTTACCTCCATATCTCTCTTATCAACTCACCATACCAATAACATGTTGTATAAAGATTATTTTTGGTACTCACAACTTAGGGTTTATTTGTTAAATACGAATTTTAGAACATGAAATACGCTGAAGTTTATTTAACATGTAAAAGCGTACACAATGCGATTTGATCATGGTTCCATGTTTATTCAGTGGAAAGTGTGTTGATCACAGTCTTTATACGATCCGAACCGTGTAATGTTCAGAATATTTTAAAACCCTTTTCCGCAACATTGAGCCGAGTCCCGGTAGCGACGTGAGCTGTCAATCCAGGGGTTGTTAGTTCGAATCCCAGCTCGGCCAACCACGACGTTTGACAAAAGTCACTGTTACAAGCGTCATTCGTCTTTCACCAATAGGCTAACAGTCAGTCTATGTGGAAGAGCAGCCAGTTGATTGGAAAGTATGTTGTTTGGAGTACTGGTGTGAGAAAGCTAGGAAACAGATGAATATGTGAACTGGCCACCGTGATATGACTGAAAAATTGTTGAAACACTCAATCAACCAATCAACTACAACATTGAGTTCCAATGAGGGAAGCCATTCATACCAATTATCAAGTGTTTTGTAAGACCCAATAGGGTAACCAACCCTTGTCTCCCGCTCTCAAAGCTCTGAAAGCTGTAACAGTTGGGATAAGACGGCATCATGAGTTTTGGCATCATAAGTTATGTTATCCTGGGTTATCTATAACTGCTAATAAATATTCATATAAACATACATGTATGTAAAAAGCAACTCATTGTTTCAATGTGTAAGATTTTATTTTCTATAATATGTATGTGTACGTATAATTATAATCAATGTGTTAAGATCTGTTTTCGGGTGATTTATAGGCCCGTCGAGCCGAGTGTGGAGAATTTGATTGTCATTTCCCTTCGTGTTCGTTAACCTTTTCACATGCCACTAAAATAAACAATTTATATTCTATTCTATTCTATTCTACATAAGATGCGTATCTTTAACCCTGGTATGTCAAAGGTCAAATTTACATTTATCTAATTAAAGTTCAATCTGACCTTTGACATGCGGGGGTCATAAGTGTATACCTCTATCCCCCTGAGACGGAATATGTCGACCCGGATCAATGTGCGCGCATTGAATCTTAGTAATCCTTTTGGCATTCAGATTTTTGTTTTGCTGTACGAAACCGTCACCAAGATATTAAATGTTCTTAATCAATAATGTTTTTATTGCTGAGTTTGTTAATGCACAATCATTCAACACTTATATAGCAGCAATTCATTTTCGTCCTTGTTTTATTTGCTTAAGTTTATAAATGTTACACACCGCCATGGCCTTTTATGCACGGATTCTTCACTGCATCAAATCGTCGTAGATTTATGTGCTTTAGTTTATAATTGTAACACACCGCCATGGCCTTTTATGCACGGATTCTTCACTGCATCAAATCGTCGTTGTTTTATGTGTTTTAGTTTATAATTGTTACACACCGCCATGGCCTTTTATGCACGGATTTTTCACTGCACCAAATCGTCGTTGTTTTATGTGCTTAAGTTTATGATTGTAACACACCATGCACAGATTCTTCACTGCACCAAATTGTCGTTGTTTTATGTGCTTAAGTTTATACTTGTAACACACCGCCATGGCCTTTTATGCACAGATTCTTCACTGCACCAAATTGTCGTTGTTTTATGTGCTTAAGTTTATACTTGTAACACACCGCCATGGCCTTTTATGCACAGATTCTTCACTGCACCAAATTGTCGTTGTTTTATGTGCTTAAGTTTATACTTGTAACACACCGCCATGGCCTTTTATGCACAGATTCTTCACTGCACCAAATTGTCGTTGTTTTATGTGCTTAAGTTTATACTTGTAACACACCGCCATGGCCTTTTATGCACAGATTCTTCACTGCACCAAATTGTCGTTGTTTTATGTGCTTAAGTTTATACTTGTAACACACCGCCATGGCCTTTTATGCACGGATTCTTCACTGCACCAAATTGTCGTTGTTTTATGTGCTTAAGTTTATACTTGTAACACACCGCCATGGCCTTTTATGCACGGATTCTTCACTGCACCAAATTGTCGTTGTTTTATGTGCTTAAGTTTATAACTGTAACACACCGCCATGGCCTTTTATGCACGGATTCTTCACTGCACCAAATTGTCGTTGTTTTATGTGCTTAAGTTTATACTTGTAACACACCGCCATGGCCTTTTATGCACAGATTCTTCACTGCACCATATTGTCGTTGTTTTATGTGCTTAAGTTTATACTTGTAACACACCGCCATGGCCTTTTATGCACAGATTCTTCACTGTACCAAATTGTCGTTGTTTTATGTGCTTAAGTTTATACTTGTAACACACCGCCATGGCCTTTTATGCACAGATTCTTCACTGCACCAAATTGTCGTTGTTTTATGTGCTTAAGTTTATACTTGTAACACACCGCCATGGCCTTTTATGCACGGATTCTTCACTGCACCAAATTGTCGTTGTTTTATGTGCTTAAGTTTATACTTGTAACACACCGCCATGGCCTTTTATGCACAGATTCTTCACTGCACCAAATTGTCGTTGTTTTATGTGCTTAAGTTTATACTTGTAACACACCGCCATGGCCTTTTATGCACAGATTCTTCACTGCACCAAATTGTCGTTCTTTATGTGCTTAAGTTTATACTTGTAA
This sequence comes from Serripes groenlandicus, assembly GCA_031761405.1. Taxonomy (NCBI): domain Eukaryota; kingdom Metazoa; phylum Mollusca; class Bivalvia; order Cardiida; family Cardiidae; genus Serripes; species Serripes groenlandicus. The sequence goes on along the minus strand of JASEVX010001528.1, from coordinate 4,634 downwards.
CACACCGCCATGGCCTTTTATGCACGGATTCTTCACTGCACCAAATTGTCGTTGTTTTATGTGCTTAAGTTTATACTTGTAACACACCGCCATGGCCTTTTATGCACGGATTCTTCACTGCACCAAATTGTCGTTGTTTTATGTGCTTAATTTTATAATTGTAACACACCGCCATGGCCTTTTATGCACGGATTCTTCACTGCACCAAATTGTCGTTGTTTTATGTGCTTAAGTTTATACTTGTGACACACCGCCATGGCCTTTTATGCACAGATTCTTCACTGTACCAAATTGTCGTTGTTTTATGTGCTTAAGTTTATACTTGTAACACACCGCCATGGCCTTTTATGCAAAGATTATTCACTGCACCGAATTGTCGTTGTTTTATGTGCTTAAGTTTATACCAATGTTCTTCGCCTAATCCATTTAGTTTTAAATGCTTTAGTTGATACTGTTGCATACCACCATTTGATTGTGAGCACGGATTGCACTGCACCAAATCGTCATCATCACGTGTATTGGTAAACATAAACGCCGATACCTGTATTGACCCCTTATTAGTCGAGTTTAACGCTTTACTAACTCATTTTCAGTTTAGTGCTTTTTTTGCTGCACATAAACGTCCCTCTTGATCCTACGTGAGTTCGTTATTGAAACCTCTTTACAAACTTATATCTCCAGGGTTTGGCAAAAAAACTCAGAGTTGATTCGATGGAAGCCACCTTCACAAAGTGCATGACACAGATGACTGTAAAACGCTTCCCGTCCCTTTAACTCCACCCATCTTTTCAGTACTTTATGGATAAACTCGTGTTGCGAGAATTTATCCGGCGCTCTGTTTCGGTCATCATCAACATTATAAATCTCATTATCTGGTATTGCCAGACTTTTGAACAGGTCAAACGGGTCATGGCATATTTTAGTTGAAATCTCTTTTAGCAGCGGGTCGTCTTTCTTTGCTAGTCTTGTATCACAATTATATTGAGATCTGCAGGCCTCGGCACACTGGTCTTGATGGCAGCTGCATTTTTGGTCGAAGTAAATGAACTGGTTTCCTATCAATGATAAACAAACAACAACAATTGAGCCGCGTATGTCGATGAGGATTGTGGGTCTTATTGCATCCCCGGTTTGGCTTTATTCAACATGTCATTGGCAGATACGTAATAAGGCGACACATTCTGTTACCTTACAGAACATACATTAAAGCGACTGAAATCCAGATGGCACGAAAAAAAAAAAAAAAAAAACGAATTCGCCCTAAATGTTATTCTTTATGTTATCCAAGTAAAACCAGGGTTAGAAAATGTATCGTTTTTTATCAATAAAGTGAACTTGAGTCGTTTTCAATTGTCCCGATGAAGGGGTTTCCTATTTAAAAATACTTATCCCGTTACTGACAGGGTAGAATTTGCGATGGAAAAAGTATCGAAAACAAGAAAATCTCACCGATTATAGGGTATGTAATATGTCAGGTATCATATTTTAATGCCCCAAATACAAAAATAACATTTATTTTCTTAAAATTGGTTTTTTTTTTCGACAGTTGGGTATCTGGAGTTCAGTCGCTTTAAGATATATGTAACGTATAGGCGAACAGGGAGTGTGCTTTTATCTTTACTGTACGCAGATGAAACACGACTCTATTATCGCTAGACGGGGCTGGCTAATATTTATTTATAGCCGTTTTCAACAATTATGTATGTTAAATAACGGCGGAATTACAACTATACACCATTCCTAGTTGACTAATAAGAAAACGAAATGTGCATTATCCAGTTAGACATGTCAGTATGAACACCGGAGAACGGATTTAAAACCCGAACTCCCAGTCTCGGTCGGTGAGGTTGATTTTCAAATAGCTCGTACACTCATTGCGTCGCAGAACAGACCTATACATTACGTTTCCCCCAAACCGTGATGACATGAAGACAGCACATGCCTTCATGTGACAAAGTTCCGCTGAGTAAACAATACAAACCGACTGGACTGCATCGAGCTTTCCAAATCAATCGATGACACATGAATTTATTCATTTAAATTTTTGAAAACAGACATTTTATAAAGGAAGCGTTATTACTGCTTTTAACTATCCGATTTAAATTTCTTTGCCACTAAACAACAAATCTGCAGCAGACGCATGAGCAACCGGAACTGCTACTACGCTGTTTTCAAAAGACAGATCCGTTCGAGTGAATCGATTTAATCAAATTGTTGCATGTTCGAGTTATTAGGAGTCCATCGTACTTCTCGAATGTAAAAACTGCCTCGATGGTGTAGTGATAGAGCGTCCACCTGTAAGTGCGGGATGATGCAAGTTCGATCCCCGGCCGGATCGTACCAAATACTTTAAGTAATGGTAGTAATGGATGGCCTCATTGGCGCTCAGGGTTAGCATTACAACTGACTATCTTGTGTCAGGGTAAATGAACAAATGGGACTGGTAACTTACCCAGAAAACGCTGTGATATAATTGAAAAATTGTTGAAAGCGGCGTAAAACACCAAATATATCAATTTTAGGTTCGAGTCCATAGCGATACCGTGTTACAGACGACGTTTTAAAACATTGTGACAAAAGAAGAAATTGCTCAAAACGAGCCATTTCGCCATTTGCCACTATGTTTTCAACTCCATTAAAAAATCTTGCTTAAATGTTTTCAAATTCGTCTGCTGCAGATTTGTTGTATGTGAGAAAGGGTTAAAACGAGTTCAGTGGTCCCAATAATGTGTTCAAGTATCCGCAGTGAATTCGTTTGTTAGTGTTACCCTTTCCCGCATACAGCAAATCTCTAGCAGACGACATGGAAAATCGCTATAATTGTAGGTATAACTACTGAAAAAAAAATGAAAACATTGTGGCAAAAGGAGAAATTGCTGGTTTGGACCAATTTCTTCTTTTGTAACAATGTTTTCAAAAGTCGTCTGCTGCAGATGCGTCAAAATGCGTATACAAGTGGGAAATGGTTAATTAAGCATACCATTATAGTAACGCACAGGTCTTCCTCCAAATGTAGATGGCGTTCCAAAACTGTAACTGGTCAATTCACCGCGAATATCGTTGTGTTGGGCAAGCTTCGTTCCCACTCGGCTCTCCGTCGGACCGTCTATTTCGATTAATGCGTGTTTGGCTTCGTTGATATATAGTAGTGAGCTGCACTCGCTCCCGCTGCTCGAAATGTCGGACCCATAATGTAAGACTGTAAGAATATACGTACGTATGTATACATACATGTACAATCGGAACTAGATTAAGTTTATTTCAACTTATTTATTTTACATTTGATTGCGAAACAAGCCGTTCAGCTTATATTAATCACGTTCGATGTCTAGATCCTGGAGAGTTGGTTGTGAGTTCGAATCCCGGCTCGGCCAACTTTCTTTTCGACGTTTGACAAAAGTCATTGCGACATGCGTCATTTGTCTTCCACCAATGAGCTAAGTTGCTTAGGAGTACTGATTGTTGTGGAGTACAAGGTGTGAGAAAGCCAATAAACACATGAGTAGGTGAACTGGCCGCCGTGATATGACTGAGAAATTGTTAAAAACGTCGTTAAACCTCAATCAATCAGTCTATCAATCCTTAAGAGTTAGCTAGTACTTGCGCCGTTCGTGTATCAATAACCTGCTTGTCACGGGATGAACTAGATTAATACCTCGAAACTCTTCGTAAATTAAATTGTTTTGACGTCGGAACACCTCGGCTAAATTCGTAAACTAAATTATGTTGACCTCAGGAGCACCATCGGCTAAATTCGTAAACTAAATTATTTTGACCTCGGAGCACCTCGGCTAAATTCGTAAACTAGATTATTTTTGACCACAGCGAACACCTCGGCTAAATTCGTAAACTAGATTATTATTGACCACGGAACACCATCGACTAATTTCGTGAACTAGATTTATACCGCGGAACTATTCGACTGATCGGAATACTTCGGTTAAACTTAGAACTCGGAACTATTGGAAATTCGCATCAAAATGCCTCTGCACGATGGAAAGGGAAAAAGTTTAAAGATTAAATAATGATATCATATCTGCTGCATATTATATTCTGTGTCAGATTTATATCTCAGCTATTGTTGATGTTTTGTTTGTATGGTCATCTTAACCCTTTCCACATACAGAAGGCTTTCTTGACGTCTCTGCAGCTGACGACGACTTTTGCCACAATTATTTCACTTCATTCAACAATTATTCTTTCATTAAAGGAGAGTGTTCGTATTTTAACGAAATGTCTTCTCGATGTGGTCTGCTGCAAGTGTAACTAGGTTCTACTAGGGAAAGGGTTAAAGATCTTATTTTAGAACATTATAACAAATATATCTTTTTTCAGATAAAATGGGAGATAAGCAATGTGAAATCAAGTGACCAATGAAACCCCGGATTTGTCCCACCTCTTGTTACAATCACCCCCCTCCCCCCCCAGCCCCCCCCCCCCCCCCTAGCATTTATTATATCGCATCACTATTTTACATCTTGAGAGATCAAACCTCAAGGGTCAAATTTGATTTATACTCACAAGTTCCAATTTGATTGGACGTGGCTGGGTTACTTTAGACACATTTTTCCTTCGTCTTAAAAGAAACGCTATCACGAAAACGACTACTAGATCAGACTACTAGGATCAGACAT
>JASEVX010001527.1:0-15064 GCA_031761405.1 Serripes groenlandicus | reverse complement strand
AGGATTCCTGAAACAGAAAATCCATAGGAGGTGAAAAGTGTCTATCCGAGTTAGCCTACGCGGCAGAGTCCACAATGTTGGGTTTCTCGTGGGACGGCTCAATTACTCTTTCACTTACAGAGATAATAAGTATTTTTTGCTGAATTTCTTTTAAACGTTGTCTGCCGTAGATGGCTGGTTGTATGTGGGACAACGCTTACTCCCGGGTTTGCTTAAAACGTCATTTGGATTTCCTGCATTGAAGCCACACCATGTGTATACCTGTTTGGCACTTTTGCAAACAACACAATTTTGGTAAATAAGTACAATGACTAGACAACAGTGACTTCTGAGATCGATTCATCCATGGTACAAGTGTGCATTTATTTACCTCGTCTCTCTGAAGTTGACAGAAACCGCCAATACATAACTTCATATTCATTTGGTAGATATTGGTGTGAAATCTTAAAGATTATTGTTACTCAAAAATATTCTTTATACGACCATTTATATTCTAGCAAAGCAAGCAGCTAATTCGTGCTCTTTTTCATGTAACAATCATATTATTTTTCAGTTATATTTTTATTGGTTTGAAACCTTTTTTCGATTGCTAATATTACGGTAGAAGTCGTCTATTTATCAAACAAAATCCGACAAATGTTTTTTTTTATATATTTATATCCATGTGAAATAATTTGAGATTTTTAATATAACCTGCACAATAACTCGGCAGCGCGTCTGCAATTGATTTGACAGAAGCTGCCTAATGAAACCATAATATACACTAATTATTTCATAAAAACATATTATAATAATTCCTTAGTATTGAATGAAGGTAAGGCCATGTCTTTATCGGTTTGAAGAGAACTTACATCCTGGATTCACACGGTATTCATAAGCAAAACTATTGAGTTTGACTTCCGATACAATTTCTAGACCTTTCCTTTCGTTTGTCAATGTTATAAATGCGTTTGTTTATAAATGCAACGTTTTGGTCATGTTTATATTCAGCAACTCGAAAAACATAAATTGTTGAATTTGACGGTTTAACGATTGATTACCTTGAATTGCGCTCCCGGTAAACAAAAACAAAATCCATATGTACAGGCATTTGTCACTAGGGCGCCAGATCAATTTCTCGTCAGAACTGTCTTGTCTTAATCTGTACTGTTTTTCAATAAGTCACATTTTAACTCTTTCCCACATACAAACGTTATTAAACGCCTCTGCAGCAGACGACTTTTGAAAACATTGTGGCGAAGGTGAAATTGCTCATAATGAGCAATTTCACCATTTGCCACAATGTTTTTAATAAAATAATTTGATATTTAAACTGTCATTACTGGAGATTTTTCACATTTCTGATAAGATGTTTTCAAAATCGTCTGCTACATATTTGTTGTAAGTGGGAAAGTGGGGTTAACCCTTTCCCTCATACGACGATTCTGCAGCAGACGACTTAAACTATATGTTGTCAAAAAATAGAAAATCTGTATAATTGAATGGATAACCTAAAAGTTGAAAACATTGTGGCAAAAGGAGAAATTGCTCGTTTTGAACACTTTCTTCTTTTGTCACTATGTTTTAAAAAAGCCGTCTGCTGCAGAGGCGTTAGAAAGCGTCTGTATGAGGGAAAGGGTTAAGGAAGAGTCTGACTAACACTGCGCAGTCTGTAACTGAGATTGATCTGCACCAGTCACAAATTACAAGCGCCTGACTAACAGTGCGTAGTCTGTAACTGAGATTGATCTGCACCAGTCACAAATAACAAGCGCCTGACTAACAGTGCGCAGTCTGTAACTGAGATTGATCTGCACCAGTCACAGATAACAAGCGTCTGACTAACAGTGCGCAGTCTGTGACTGAGATTGATCTGCACCAGTCACAAATAACAAGCGTCTGACAACAATGCGCAGTCTGTAACTGAGATTGATCTGCACCAGTCACAAATAACAAGCGTCTGACTAACAGTCCGCAGTCTGTAACTGGGATTGATCTGCACCAGTCACAAATAACAAGCGTCTGACAACAGTGCGCAGTCTGTAACTGAGATTGATCTGCACCAGTCACACATAACTATAGGTTGATTTTCTTTAACTCTTTCAGCGCCGAATTGTTTAAAGTAGACTCTTCCATGTTCAAAATCGGGCGTCTCCATTTCTCATGTAATAAACGTTTGGAATATTTTGATAACTAAAAGGCAAACAATGCCGATTTCAGGTGAGACAGCTCGTGAGAAACTGACTCACCTGAATCAGTATTGTTTGCAAAAACCTCAATAGTGACTTTGGCGCTGAAACATCGGTTCATATCAAACATGCCAATTTGGTGACACTTCAACGCAATTGGACAGCCTCGGTAGTGTATTGGTATAACGTCCGCCTCGGTGCGGGAGGTCATGGTTTCGACACCCGGCCGAGTCATACGAAATACTTAAAAAAAAAAATGGTCGTAATGGCTACGCACCTTGGCGCTGAGGGTTGCGGGTTTAGCATTACGACTGACTGACTGGCGTCAGGATAAATGGACCAGTAATAAAGCCGTGATATAACTGTAAACAATGTTGAAAGAGGCGTAACACGCCAAACAGAGCATCAACTTAACCCATGTACATATCAGACATGCCAATTTGGTAACTTTTTTTTAAATCTTATCGTAACTAAAATGTGTCGTATCGCGGTACTTAGGCGTGTCTGTCATTTTGCCCACGCTGTGTTGTTTGTTGATCCCCCATTCATTTTGTTTTCCACTAAGATCGATTGCTAATTAAAAATTCAATACGTGCACAACACCATATGTAAAGACCAGACCACAATAAATTTCATCATCTTCATTAGCAAAACATGCAATTGACTTAGATTATATTCCCCTGCATAACTACACTAAATGTGTGTACTGTTAGAGTTTTATTTAATTGTTTTTGAGGTTTCGTTATTTTATAATGTTCATGCATCATGGTACACATGCTCTTTGCACATCGTTTCACACTATTTCTATATTAAGGTCAGCTTCAGATGTGTCGAGATGGGTGTGCATTTTGGAAATGGTTTATGTTAAGAACATACCAGTTGTCTCCCATGTATAAGGTTATCATGTAGCGTAACAAAACAGATAACGACAGTCAGGGACGTAGCTCCCTTTAGAAACTGTAGGCACGTGCCTACACATTTGTTCTAAAAATGCCCCAAAATGCAGCTGCGGCGATACACATCTGCGTAATGTATCGACCAGATCAGCCTGCGCTGTCCGCGCAGACTGATCCAGCCGACACATTCCGTCTAAGGGGGGATACATAGAGTAGTGATTCCTGAAACAGAAAATTCACAGAAGGCGAAAAGTGTATATCCGGTTACGCCTGTGTGGCATGCTTAGGCTGATCCGGGTCGATACTTTACGCAGAGTCCACAATGTTGATTTTCTCACGAGACGGCATACACATTGATTATTGCCAAGCTACACCCCTGAGAGTTAAATCCTATTGTCTTATTTAACTCTTTACATTCTCACAGCTCTTCTATAAGTTGCACGGGGAAAGCATTGTAGAAAAAAGATAACATTTTCATGACCAAGCATTTCTTTTTTCTCACTAAATATCTGAATAACTGTCTCTAAATAGACCTTTATATGTCGTGATTGTCTTTGTTGATGGTTTTAACGATGTTGACAGGCCTAAACGGAATAACATGGTTACGGGTTAACCCTGACACACAAGCACGCGCATTTTCACGCATGTGCCAGGAGACTTTTGAAAATATTGCGACAAAAAATAAATTGAAAATCATGAGCAATTTCATACTTTAAAAAAATGTTTTCAACTCTATTCAATAATAACACATATTTTGAATAGAAATTGTTCAAAAGTTGCATAGCTGTTTTTAAAATTATCTCCCGAACATTCGTTGTATGTTAGAAAGGGTTAACCCGAAACATTCCATTGGCCAGATGTTCGCAGCATGAGTAGTCGCGATCTTGACTCTGTTAATATGTTGCAACCCCTTTGATCTTTACCCACATACATGATATCTGCAGCAGACGACGTTCAAAACACATAGGCTACAATATGAAATGAGCCGTCCCGCGAGAAAAGCAGCATTGTGGATCAGGCTAAGCATGCCGCGTAGGCTAACCCGGACAGACACTTTTCTACTCCTGTGGATTTTCTGTTTCAGGAATCATTACTCTATACCTTTATCCACCTGAGACGGAATGTGTCGGCCCGGATTAAGTTGCGCGGACTGCGCAGGCTTATCTCGGTCGATACATTACGCAGAGGTCATAATGTTGGTTTTCTAGCGAGACGGCTCAAATAATCTCTGTAAAAGAGAGTATGATTAAAGGATATATTTGAAATGATTGTGGCATAAGGATAGACATATACATGTAGACTCTTTCAAACTGAAACTGTCTAAGTATAGAGAGAACAGATCCGTAGGGCATTTTAACACATATCAAAAGTAATGTGAGAAAAGAAGAACGTGCATTTCATCTGTCTGTCTTAAAGACTTACAATTGTATTTCATAGCCATATAACATTTCAGACAATAAACATAGCCATATGTAACATTTCAAACGATAAACAATACAGTAATACCTGTCCTAAAGACTACCTTTGTTAAGCATTACCATGTCTATAGCAGCCACACTTTTAATTTCTCAATTAAACAGTTTCTGCATAAATGACCCTGTAATTAAAGACCATATTGTTCCCCGTCCAGGGGTGGCCTTCAAACACAGGTTGGACTGTATACGATGGATGCTAGAAGAGAATAACGAACATACATATCACAGTAAATCTGAACATGTAGTTATCCATTTATTACATAAGATTGCATGCCTTCCCATTAAAAACATAAAAACAGAAGCAACCGCTCGTATATAACTGATGACTGTCTAGTACAGGTTGTCTGATATTGACGTTTGCCAATTAGATTGTTCCCTACATAAAGCGTTAGGTATTAACAATGGAGATAAGCGATATTGCCGAGTGCTCCGTTTGTAAAGCATATCTAAATGTATAGTATGAATTCGAGACGACCTTTTATGCGGTGTCGTCACATCAAATATAAGTACAGCGCAGTATGCTGGTCTGATTTCAACGCGACTAGTTTATTTCAATGAAAAACTAAACGTTTCCTCAACATTCGAACCTGTGCTACAGACCACATTGGAACAGCTATTCCCTGTCTATAGCGACCATACTTTTAGTTTTCCAAATACGCATTGTCTGTATAAATGACCCTTCAATTGAAGACCACCTGTGAACAAAGACCAGATTGTTCACTTCCCATGGTTGGTCGTTAAACACAGGTTTGACTGTAACTTCTAAGGGGTATATATCCTCGTCGTTTATTTAAGTTTACCTTATAGCAATATTTAACAGCGAGTCTGAGAGAGACGACTTTGGAAACATGGAATAAATATGGCATATATGTATTAGTGAAAGTAAACGTATTGATAAGAGTTGAACACAGATTCCGGCAAAAGAGGACACTGCTCATCATGATGAGCAACTTCTTCTGTCATAATGTTTTCAACCGTCTTCTTCTAAATGCGTCAGGGTTGTGTCTGTAGATGGGAATAGGGTACGACGATCTTGTTTAAAGTCACACTGGTTTGTAGGATGCGATTCCTCTTGACATTTGACATCATTGCTACTTCACAATGTCAGAAGCTCCCGACTACTCAAGTGTCATAATCCTCAAAGTAAACCGGTAAAAACTACAATGTAAATACTAGTCGATCATATCGCATGGCCATATCGAATCATATAAAAAAATATATTGTAAAAAACCCTAGTTCGTCAAATACATGTATAGACAAACCTAAGGTTTGGTTTGTCCAATGATGAATGCTCTTCTGATATCTCTAACGTGTATATATGAGCCGTTCCGCGCGAAAACCAACATCATGGCCTCTGCGTAATGTATTGACCCAGATCAGCCTGCGCAGTCCGCGCAGACTGATCCGGGCCAACACATTCCGTCTCAGGGGGATAGAGGTATAGAGTAATGATTCCTGAAACAGAAAATCCACAGGAGGCGAACATTGTCTATCCGGGTAAGCATGCGCGGCATGATTAGGCTGATCCGGGTCGATACTTTACGCAGAGTCCACACCGTTGGTTTTCTCGCGGGCCAACTTATATATACTTCTGGTGAGCACTCATGCTGCTTTCTTTCTTGCCATATTTTTAAATTAGATTTCATGTAGGTCGTTACGTTATGTATTATATTTTATTTAATCAACTTGTTTCCTAAATACGCTATTGTTTTCTGTTATCAAAGTGCCCAAATGGGATGTTGAGACCAAATGGAAGATAACTGAAATTAACTATAAACTATGTTCACATAAATAATCAAGTAATGTAAACTTGACGATTTGACTACAGTTATATACACGATATGGTATATACTTTAAGTCCCTTGTGGCAGTGTGGTAAACTGTAAACCGTTTCCCACATACAACACATATGCTTCAGACGACCTTGCATTCATCTTGTTGAAATTATCTAGAAATCTCTGTAAATTAAGGTATACTTACTTAATAAGGTTGTAAACATTGTGGCAAAAGGAGAAATTGCTCGTTTTGAGCAAATTTCTTCTTTTGTCACAATGTTTTCGAAACTTGTCTGCAGCAGATGCGTCAGCAAACGTCTATATATATTGGTAAGGGTTGAGTGAAATAGTTTGAAATCATAGAAGGTGATAACCAATACAAGTAATGTGTTTATCGCCTATCGATCAGGTAAAATAGAGTTGCCGGGGGTACATCGTATACAACGGCGAAAATACATGAACACCAACGATAGGAGTTATACAATTTAGCTCATTGTTTACGTACATTTATTATACAATACAATACAAAACAATGCAATACAATACAATACAATAATATACGATACTATACTATACAATATATTTAAATACAATACATTTCAATACAATACAATACAATACTATACGATACTATACTATACAATAATATACAATACAATACTATACAATATATTTCAATACAATACATTTCAATACAATAATATACAATACAATACGATACGATACGATACGATACGATACGATACGATACGATACGATACGATACTATACTATACAAAACTATACAATATAACACAATATGATACTATATAATACTAAACAATACAATACAGTACAATACAAAACAAACTATTTTAATTGCAATCATGTACAATTAGCAAAATACAAAAGTACATAGAATATTGATGATATGTTGACGTTTCAATGTGTCAGATAATGTAGATAATATTTGTTTATTAAATGATCTTAAAATCCATATGAATATAAGTATTAACGGTTTAACACATACATACATATATGCACCTACGTGTTGCGTCGATGCCCCATGCAAAAATACGTCATTTTCTTTTACTTTGATATAGGTTTGACTGTGTAATCCTAATGTGTTACATGCTATATACTTGCTTTGATTGCCGAATTTGTTTCTATTGCTTTATACATCAGAGGTCCAAATAAGAAGGGGTAGTCAGTTCTTCTACCCACATTATCTCTCATATCATCCAACCAAACCCTATGGGTACTCAATGAGACGATTCTTTTTGAGTCCCCACACCATAGGGTTAGCGGGTAAAATAAGGATTTCAGAACAAGCGAAACGCGCCTTATCTATAGCTATGTACTTGTAATTTATTAGTTTGTTATTTCTTTATCTGTATACCAAATCGCAATAGCAAAACTAGATTATAATTCACTACTACAACTTCAGGTCAGCATCCATACTTGCATAGGTTTGTGCCAATTTTGATGAGGGACTGATAGAACATTCTAGACGATCCACTACTTTTTCCATGGCGGTACTTTGTTTCAAGATGAATGATTTTAATTACGCCTGGAAGTACCAACGACCTACTCCAACAATGATATCGTTGCAGGCTTGTTAACTCGTTTCCACATAGAACAAATCTGCAGCAGACGACTTAGAGAAATCAGAAAGCAAAAATGTAAAAACATGTCTATAAATGAAAGTTTAAAAACTGGCCAATGGAGATCTCCATGAGCAATTTCTCATTCTGTCACATATTATTTTTGTTTTAAATCCGTTTGCTGCAAATGTGTCTACAGAAGAAAGAGAAAAGATGAAAGAACACGAACATTTAGTTAAACGATTTATGTACGAATAAATGTACAACATGAACTGATATACACAGATGTTTCCTTTGATTGCGAATTTGTAAATAGATAAAAGAAAGTTACATTTTGAGTTTTATTTTTATCATTTTAACAATATTGCCACCGTACGAAGGAAGCATATTTCAGTATGATCTTCATAGCATACTTGCTTTATCCAGTAGATGTCTTTTATATAATACTTTCTGTATAGTAGTATGAACATTTAAAAACATTGATCTTCTGAATGCTCGGAATAAAATAATACTTATATTTTGTAATGTTAACCGTTATGCTTATCTTTATTACAAATACTATCCATAACAGTGAGCTTAAACGAGTGTCAGTTTATCATTACACAACAAATAAATGAATACCCTAATTGACACGTTTTGAATTCACCAGATATACATGTTGAGATATACTGGAGAGCAGTTTGTTATCTTTTTAACTGAACACATTTGAGTGCAGTTTGTTATCTTTTAAACTTAACACATTCGAGTGAAGTTTGTTATCCTTTGAAGTTAACTTAATACATTCGAGTGCATTTTGTCATCTTTTTAACTTAACACATTCGAGTGCAGTTTGTAACCAATTGTATTCAACACACTCGAGTGCAGTTTGTTATAATTTCAAGTTATTTTAACACTCTCGAGTGCAGTTCGTAACCGATTGTATTCAACATACTCGAGTGCAGTTTGTAATCAATTATATTCAACATACTCGAGTGCAGTTTGTAACCGATTGTATTCAACATACTCGAGTGCAGTTTGTAACCGATTGTATTCAACATACTCGAGTGCAGTTTATAACCGATTGTATTCAACATACTCGAGTGAAGTTTGTAATCAATTGTATGCAACATACTCGAGTGCAGTTTGTAATGAATTGTATTCAACATACTCGAGTGCACTTTGTAACCGATTGTATTCAGAATACTCGAGTGCAATTTGTAACCGATTTTATTCAACATACTCGAGTGCAATTTGTAACTAACTATATTCAACATACTCGAGTGCAGTTTGTTACCAATTGTATTCAACATAATCGAGTGCAGTTTGTTATCGATTGTAATTTGTATTCACACTACTCGAGTGCAGTTTGTAACCAATTGCATTCAACATACTAGAGTGCAGTTTGCAACAGATTGTATTCACTATACTCGAATGCAGTTTGCAACCGATTTTATTCAAAATACTCGAGTGCAGTTTGTAACCGATTGTATTCAACATACTCGAGTGCAGTTTGTAACCGATTGTATTCAACATACTCGAGTGCAGTTTATAACCGATTGTATTCAATATACTCGAGTGCAGTTTGTAATAAATTATATTCAAAATACTCGAGTACAGTTTGTAATAAATTGTATTCAAAATACTTGAGTACACTTTGTAACCAATTGTATTCATAATACTCGAATGCAGTTTGTAACCGGTTGTATTCAACATACTCGAGTGCACTTTGTAATCAATTGTATCCAGCATTATCGAGTACATATTGTGATATGCTTTATTTCAACATACTCGATCGATTGTATTTTGTATCCTTTTTTCGGTACAGTTTGTGATAAATCATACGCTACACACATGACTACAGATTTTCATATAATTTATTGAAACACTTTCTAGCGTAGTTTGTAATATATTATATTTAACCCTTTCCCTCATATAGAAGCTTTCTGACGCCTCTGCAGTTGACGGCTTTTTGAAAACAGAGGGACAAAAGATGAAATTGCTCGAAACGAGAAATTTCACCTTTTGACACAATGTTTTCCACTATTAGTCATAGGTTATCCATTCAATTATAGAGATTTTCTGTTTTTTGACAAAATATGTTCAAAGTCGTCTGCTGCAGAATTGTTGAATGAGGGAAAGGGTTAACACAAGTGTTTAATTCTCGCCAGAAGCATGACGAAATGATTTCCGTATGAGCGCACCCATTGCAAAATATACATGTTGGTTTTTGTGAACAGTGTAGACCCAGATCAGCATATGCATTCACAAAGTCTGATCAAATTATACCATGTTTACTTATTACTTACATTAGCGTGTTAGAACCTACCAACCTGTGTTTAAAGACCACCCATGGGAAAAGAACGATCTGATCTTTAATTGCAAGGTCTTTTAAACAGAAAATGAGTAATTGGGAAATTAATATATTTAATTATATTCATTGTAAATGTTGGTATTATATCATTTTTCATAAACAGTGATAATATATATAAGAATTAATTGTTTTCGATGGTGGTCTGCAGAGAGAGAGACGGATACAGTATGAAATATGGGATTTGGGAAGATGTATCACTTAGAGAGTCAATGAAACATCCCATTCTATGTTTTTGGAGAAATCAACCGCACCATTTCCCCTTTTTTTCTGTGAATCTTCCTTATCCTTCTCCGATTCCTATATTTAACCCTTTCCCTCATACAACAATTCTGCAGCAGACGACTTTGAACAAATGTTGTAAAATAATGGAAAATCTCTATAATTGAATGGATAACCTATGACTAAAAGTGGAAAACATTGTGACAAAAGGAGAAATTGCACGTTTTGTGCAATTTCTTATTTTGTTACTATGTTTTCAAAACGCCGTCTGCTGAAGAGGCGTCAGAAAGCGTATATATGAGGGAAAGGGTTAACGAATCACTACCCTTGACTTTCGACATATTTCGACGTATGGAAAGATACGGGTATTTTCTAAATATTGAATATGAATTGAGCGAACAGTGGTGTCCAAAATACGACAGCACGTAAAACGCATCCTGGCCTTCATTCCTTACAATTGCTATGCGAAAATACTGCAAAAACAATTCACACACGCCGTGTTAAAAGTCATTTAAAGTTAGAAAATGGTTAATTCGTTAGCTGCCAAAGGCAACCTAAGGCTTTTGCAATAAATGCAGATGAAGGCGAGACAGCTCGTAACGAGTCGTCTATCCTGAAATATTCATTGTTTGCTCGTTAGAAATTAAATCCATCCACATTTTCTGTTGGACGAAACATGGACTGGTCCAATATTCAACATGGAAGAGTCAATTTTGTGAAAGAGTTAAGAACGTTCATGTAAAACAGATTTGATATTAACTGGGAAAGAGAGAATAACATATGAGTAGCGATTAGTTGATGTGGTGTCTCATTGACTCTCCAGTTTAGCATCGTTTAACCCTTTCTCACATACACACGCTTTCTGTCGCCTCTGTGTCAGCAGAATAACTTTAAAAACATTGTGGCAAAATAAACAGTTGCTTAAAATGAGCAATTAACCCTTTTTGTGTCAAGCAGATGTATTTTGAAAGCATTGTGGCACAATGAGGAATTGCTCAGAATGAGCAATTTCCTTTTCTGTAAATATGTTTCAACTTTATCAAACAAAATCCTTCCTTTTATAAATATTTTTCTATTTTGCTGAGAAGTTTTCAAAGTCGCCTGGGGATACATTTCTAGACTATTGTCACACTATTTATTTAGGGCTCTATAACATGCATATGGAATGTGAGGACCCTGGTATGCACAGGCTCACATTGGTAATGACTGTACGCTGCTGCCAAAAAAACAAAACACTTACGTATATATGTTAATGGTCTTCACACACTGTCCGAAAGAACAGTACGATATTGAAATATGAGTAAACTGAAATGTTTATATTGATTCATGGAATATTTCTATATGAAAATTAAGAAAACTATTTTGTATCAATGTTCATGTTCCGTAAATACATGAGTCGTCCCGCGAGAAAACCAACATTGTGGACTCTGCGTAAAGTATCGACCCAGATCAGCCTAAGCATGCCGCGCAGGCTAACCCGGATAGACAATTTTCGCCTCCTGTGGATTTTCTGTTTCAGGAATCACTACTCTATACATCTTTCCCCCTAAGACGGAATGTGTCGGCCGGATCAGTCTGCGCGGACAGCGCAGGCTGATCTGGTCGATACATTACGCAGATGATATGAGCCGTTCCACGAGAAAACCAACATTATGTCCTCTGCGTAATGTATCGACCCAGATCAGCCTGCGCAATCCACGCAGAATGATCCGAACCGACACATTCCGTCTCAGCGGTATAAAGTAATTCCTGAAACAAAAAATCCACAGGAGGCGAAACGTGTCTATCCCGGTAAGCCTGCGCGGCATGCTAAGGCTGAGCCGGTTCGATACTTTACGCAGAGTCCACACTATTGGTTTTCTCGCGGGACGGCTCATTTATGAAATATTTCTATATGAACATTTTGTTTCAATGTTTATGATCCGTCAATAAATGAAGATTTTGTTGAGCCACTCAAATGGATAATGCGTAAAAAGAGGAATTCTTGATAATAGACTTATGCATATTTAGTCCGTTGGAGATTACTAGTTCAACCTAATGAAGTATTCATGAATACTCACTAAGTAAATGTTATAATGTAATTATATATACAAAACGTTCAGTCATTGTTTGAGACTTTATTAACCGTGAGACAGAGTATTAACTAGATATGGACCCGGCCAAATTGCAGTATAAAAAGCCTCATTAAACCCAGACAGACTGGCTTATCAGGCGTGAGGTCATTATTAACTGCTAATGAACCGACAGATGTGCAGGCTCCAAATTATACAATATGTTATACAGTTATCTGCATTAGGGGAAATTACATTGTTGATTAATAAATAGATCCTGGAATTGCAATAACTGCTTCCATCGTCGGCCATTTTGGTAGGCAAATATCATAAGCATTAATAGGGTATATTAGCAATCAACAAAGATTTGAGTTTGACTTCTATACAAAGTTTAAAATTTGTATTACCTAATTAATTATCACTTTCATTTTTAATAGTTATCATATATATATCGAACTTGTTCCATAATTTCTCCTTTTGCCACAAATCTTTCAAATATATTCATATATATAGAGCATTTTCAATTTTTGTTCAATTTAGTCAGCTGCAAATATTTGTTGTTTTTTGGGATATGTTGACGATATAGTAGACATTTCAATTGATTAACTTTGTAGATTGTTTTTTACTGCATTATGTTGTATCCCAAACTAATGATCCCGTAATCAATAGAGCAGGCACTACCCGAACACATTTTAACCCCTCCTGCATTTGACTTTGGAAACGTGGAACATGTATAGACATTGCAATAAATCATGTACACATTGTCCATCAACCATCGGGATCTCCTCTGAATATCTCCGTCTAAAAGTATGAACGTTACGATGATAATGGAGATAATTGTAGATCTATCAATATGATAATGTAACATTTCGATTCGAAGATTAAAATAGAAATCTAAATACCATGAACTATTGAAATACAAAAGAAATAAAAAAAATCTATAATCTTGAAGTTGTTGGTTAAAAGCAATAAACACAGTACTTTTAAAATAGTTCATCTTCAGTGTAATAAGTACTGAAGATAGATTAGGAGCGTCTGACAATTTGAAGTCGTCAAACCTCAAACTGACTCCTTTGCTTGGCATCATTTAACCTTCCCTCATATAGACGCTTTCTGACGCCTCTGCAGCAGACGTCTTTTTGAAAACATGGTGACAAAAGAAGAAATTGCTCAAAACGAGCAATTTCTCCTTTTGTCACCATGTTTTCAACTCTGTTTAATTATTGTACTTTCATTAAAAGGGAGTTCCCCCCAAAAAAAAAATCGGGTATATATTCAAAGTCGTCCGCTACAGATTTGTTATATGTGGGAAAGGGTTAAAGTTACATTGTCGTCCAAGAAGCAATTCTATATTTCTATTTATCTACTGATAAGATACATCACGGTTAGAATAGTATACAGACGGAGAGTGCAGACGCTGGTAGGACTGTGTGTATGCACACAGCTAACCTCAGTCCTCCCTGCACGGAGATAAATTCAGACACTTACATAACCAGACGCGTCTCATATATATTTTCTATCCGAAAATGAGTAAACCATTCATACTATTTTCTGTGTTTTATGTTTATTATTCGACTAGTTTAAGAGTCCTGAACTCAACCCAGACCTTTTCACAAGTAGGATGAAACCATTTACCTGCTTAATTCCTGCAACAGCTGTCACCGTATTATGCATTTTTTGACAGGTGTTTTATTATTTAAATTTATAGTTATCTATAGCTAAAGGTTAGTTTAAACTTTTTTTTATTTATTAACATCAATAGCGAAACAAGTTTTCAGCTAGGAAAAATCACTCTCGGTGTCCGCTTCGTGGGGACTTAACCAGTACCCCAACCGTTTGCGTAAAAAAGTAAAAAAAGAAATCCCAAATACAGAACCCGCTTTTCACGGGATTCGAGCCGGGACCTTTGGTAGGAGCGGACAACGCTCTACCATTAAAGGTCATTCGTTCTTAACCTTTTCCCATGTACAGCAAATCTGCAGCAGACGACATTGGGTAGGCATAGGTGTCTAAAAACGAAAGTTTGATTATTGAATATAGCTGTGACTTCATTGCTACAATGTCTTTAAAAGTCGTCGACTGCTTCAGGTCCGTCCAAGGGAGTCTTGACGTCGGAAATGGTTAAAGTTACATGTAAAATGTAACTAAACGTATACACATTTCTGGAGCAGCATAAATGTCTCGGACAGTTTCCCGCGTTTTAAAGGTATAAGCCAGACATATACAAAGTTACAATTCAATAAACGTATTTTATTCGTGAACATTAATAAGGTTTTCGTCAATATACGAAGTTTTGAAAGGTATAGATCTACTAATATAATTTTCAAACGTATAAAAAAGTTTCATTTTAGTAAATGTATATGTTTCATGAACATTATTAAGATCTCGGTCAATATTGATCCATTAGATATCAAAAAATGTTTTGTATGTGTTCAGTCTGGTTATTTCTAACTTCAAAGTAAACTTGAACACTGTATTTATTTATATTATGTAATATTAAGTAAACACAGCATGGACTGACAACGATAGACGGAAACTGTAGACGAC
>JASEVX010001526.1:0-15089 GCA_031761405.1 Serripes groenlandicus | reverse complement strand
GCCTATCCATTGTCTGTGCAAACAGTGACCTAGTACAGTAAATAAAGGTTCAAACGCCTATCCATTTTCTGTTCATACTGTAAACTAGTACAGTAAGTATAGGTTCCAACGCCTTTCCGTTATCTTTCAATACAGGAAACTAGTGCCTTTCCTTTCTATGTGTATACAGTAAACTAGTACGGTAAATATAGGTTCCAACGCCTTTCCATTATCTTTACATACAGGAAACTAGTGCCTTCCCTTTCTATGTGTATACAGTAAACAAGTACATTAAATATAGGTTCCACCGCCTTTTTATTATCTGTACATACAGTAAAATAGTACAGTTAATATAGGTTTCAACGCCTTTTCATTGTCTGTGTATACTGTAAAATAGTATAGTAAATATAGGTTCCAACGCCTTTCCAATATCTGTACATACAGTAAAATAGTACAGTAAATATAGGTTCCAACGCCTTTCCATTTTCTGTACATACAGTAAAATAGTATGTAGTAAATATAGGTTTCAATGCCTTCACTTTCTATGTGTAAAAAGTCAAATAGTACAGTAAATATAGGTTCCAACGCCTTTTTTCCCTATATGTATACAGTCAAATAGTACAGTAAATATAGGTTCCAACGCCTTTCCATTATCTGTACATACAATAAAATAGTACAGTGAATATAGGTTTCAACGCCTTTTCATTCTCTGTGCATACAGTAAAATAGTACAGTAAATATAGGTTCCAATGCCTTTACTTTCTATGTGTATACGATCAAATAGTACAGTAAATATAGGTTCCAACGCCTTTCTTTTCTATGTGTATACAGTCAAATAGTACAGTTAATATAGATTACAACGCAAAAAACGTCTGTGAATGAAAGTGTTAGTATTGAAAATAGAAAAAAAAACATTGTGGCGAAAGAAGGAATTGTGATGAGCAATTTCTTATTTTGTCACAATTTTTTCAAATGTCGCTTTAAAAAGATGCGACAGTATGCGTCTGCAAGTCAAAAAGAGTTAAGATCCTAACATGTGCTCCGGTCTGGATATAAATATATATTTCTAGAATCGAGTTAAAAGAGAATCTATAAATGTGACGAGTTGCATATCATTTAAAGATGTCTATATGAGCCGTCCCGCGAGAAAACCAACATTATAGCCTCTGCGTAATGTATCGACCCAGATCAGCATGTGCGGACTGCGCAGGCTGATCTGGTTCGATACATTCCGTGTCAGGGGGATAGAGGTATACGTGTTAACAAGATTTTCCTTCAATTTGACCTTGTGACCTACTTTTTGACACAACATGACCCATGTTAGAACTTGACCTAGATATCATCAAGAAAAACATTCTGATAATGTTTCAACATGCTCGAGCTAAAAATGCAGTATCCAGAGTGTTAACAAGAATGTCCTTCAATTTGGCCTAGTGACCTAGATTTTAACCCGGCACGACCCTATTCAAACTTGACCTAGATATTATTTAGATAGAATACTGACCAAATTTCAAGCTGCTGTAGCCAAAAAAGATACTTCTACAGAGTTAACAAGATTTTCCTTCCATCTGGCAAAGTGACCTAGTTTCTGACCCAATGTGAATCATATTCGAACTTGAGCTCAGTATCATTGATATAAACATTCTGACACAATTTCAAACTGTTGAAGCAAAAACTGTGGCCTCTAGAGTGCTAACAAGCTTTTCCTTCAATTTGACCTAGTGACCTACTTTTTGACCGATCATACGCTATGTTCGAACTTGATCTACACAGAGACATATAAACACAATGTTTATATGTCTCTGATCTACATATCATCAAGACAAACATTCTGATAAAGTTTCAACATGATATGATTAAAAATGCGACGGCCTCTAGAGTGTTAACAAGATTTCCATTCAATTTGGCCTAGTTACCTAGTTTTTTACTCGGCTTGACCCATATTCGAACTCGGCCTAGATATCATTTAGATAAACATTCTGACTAAATTTCAAGCTGCCTTAGTAAACATGCGGCTTCTACAGTGTTAACAAGATTTACCTTCAATTTGGCCTAGTGACCTAGTTTCTGACCCAATGTGACCCATATTTAAACTTGACCTAGAAATCCTCAATACAAACATTCTGACAAAATTTCAAACTTCTGAAGCAAAAATTGCCTCTAGAGTGTTAACAAGCTTTTCCTTTAATTTGACCTAGTGACCTACTTTTTGACCCGACATGACTCATGTTCGAACTTGACTTACATTATCAAGACAAACATTCTGATAAAGTTTCAACATCCTCAAGTTGAAAATGTGGCCTCTAGATTGTTAACAAGATCTTTCTTCAATTTGACCTAGTGACCTAGTGTTTGACCTCAAATGGCCCTGTTTCGAACTTGTCCAAGATTTGATGGAGATAATTGTTCTGATAAATGTCATGAAGATCCGATGCAAAATGTAGCCTGTAGAGTGTTAACAAGGGAAAATGTTGACGATGCACGACAGCCGTATTTCCGTATTTTTCATTGCAGGGATTTATTTCAAAAGGTTTTTGAGCTACCCGCTTTCAAGCTATTCGTTTTCCATATATTTAAAAGAAACATTTAAGATCTTTATGTCTAACTTAAATGTCTAAATTATGTATAAAACTTCATGGATTAAAACTTTACATTGTGTACGTTTATTTGTATAATGTGCATGTTAGCTTGTTGTGAAACGTATTTAACAGATCCCTGGACAATCAAGAAAAATTGTCCATTTTGAAAAAACAGAGGGCACAGCACAAACAATTTACAAATTTATACTTCCTGAAAGCTGTGCATGACAATATACGGAGGTATTCAGCATAGCTGAATCCCCCGCATAAAAAGTGTTTAAAGCTAAACGTTTATCCCGATATACGCCAATGTTCATAACTAGGAGATACTAAGTCCTAATTAGGAGATACTATCTCATAATTAGGAGATACTATCTCATAATTAGGAGATACTATCTCATAATTAGGAGATACTATCTCATAATTAGGAGATACTATCTCCTAATTAGGACTTAGTAGATAGTGAATTACCTAGTATCTTCTAATTATGACTTATTATCTCCTAGTTATGACTTAGTATCTCCTAATTAGGACTTAATATCTCCTAATTAGGAGATAGTATCTCCTAATTAGGAGAAAGTAGCTCCTAATTATGACTTAGTATCTCCTAATTATGACATTGTATCTCCTAATTAGGACTTAGTATCTCATAATAAGAAGATAATATATCTCAAAAATATTAAAGACTGTGGCACTAGGACGCTTCTATAGTAACCTTATCCTGACCCGAGCGTATCACTCGTATCCCTGAGCACCAGGCGGGAAGCCACTGCTACCATTTAACAAAGTTGTTGGTATAACCCGACCGGCATTGAACCGCAATCGAACCCTGGTCTCCTGCTCTCTAGGCGGACCTTGAGCCGAGCGAATTGTCTAATGGATACAACTAGCCAAACATAGTAGAACGTGATGTGTGTGAATGACTTTATCTATTAACAACTCAACTCAACTCAACTCAAATAATTGTATTAGGCAAGTTGGCACTAAATGTGCCATTGGCCATACAAAATACATACAAAATGGTTGAACATGCAAAAAACATGACTACAATTTTCAATTTCAATTTCAACTTTTATTTTATTTACAAAATATCATCACATGCATAACAAAACTAATCATATATACATTATAACATCATTATTAATAGTATAAGGTTTTTCTGTGGTTATGATTCAAATAGCAGGTATCGATATAAGATCCCTCTCCTATTTGAAACTTCATTAATAAATCTAGCAAGACTACTTTGTAAATTTCTATTTTTAGTTGACATTAATCGCGAAAATTTAAACAATGTTGGAAAAGACGGTTTAAAATACTTTGTTCTTATATCTCTTAATGAGGGACATGTCAAGACAAAGTGATATTCACTTCCAATGAAAGTGTGTTGCATAATTCACAGTATCGTTCATTTCTCGCAATATTTGTATATCTACCAATTTCAATAGCTAGCTTATGATTCGATATTCATATTTTTGTCAAACAAATTCTTAATCTATAATTTTTTATATTTTCTAGGTAGGATTCGAATTCAAAAGTCGTTTTAAAATATTTATAGAAATTTAGTTTAGATGAACTATTGATGTCTGAAAACCAATTTTGAATAAATTGATCCTTCGTGCGGTTCTTAATTATTGGGAAATAATTGCAGTCTCGATCAAAATGTGTCCAAACAAAAGATAATCCCAAATCTGATAATTGCTGTTTAATTTTTATAAACCCATTTAAAAGATGGACACAATTGTCGTTATATACATCGTTAAAACTTGTTAAAAGATGAGTTGAGGGATGAATTCAGGAGTAAATTGATTTCAAGCTTACCAGAACTTAACAAGTTAACCCTTAATTCCCATTTGTTAAATAAGGATAATTTAAAATTCCACACTAGAAGCTTTTGTAGAAACTTTCCGAGGCATTATTGACCCTTTATTCTCTCGCAACATAAGATATTCCAATACAAGTAATTTCAAAGAAACACAAACTAAAAAAGCTGTATGGTTTGATAATGAATGCAAAATAGCAAAACAGGTGTATAGACATGCATTGCATAACTTTCATATATGTAATTCTGTCGAAAACAGAAGTTTAATGTGTGAGAGTAAAGGGCGGTATAAAACTCTTATTCAGAAAAAGAAAAGATCATATTTCCGTCAGAAATACAAATCAATTGAAAATCTTAAACATAAAAAAACTCGGGACTTTTGGAATCTATTTCGTTCTAAGAAAAATGTGCAATGTAATAACATCCCTATTAATTCCTTTTTCAACTATTTCTCTAATTTATCACAAGAGATTCAGCAGGTATCTGATATTAATGCCGAAGAATTTTGCAGCAGTTTCAGTTTTGATGATATCTCAAATTTTGAGGAATTAGATCGGCCTATTTCAGTACAGGAGGTGGAATATGTTATCCGCAAGCTTAATAAAAACAAGAGGGCCATGAGGCCCTGGAATCGCTCACCTGAGAATGGGCTATTAAAGACATAACTCTTTCAGCGCCAATGACAATATCATCAAGACATCAAAAATGCGATCTCTATAGTGTTAACTAGATTGTTCTACAATTTGGCCTAGTGACTTAGTTGTTGACCTGACCTGACCCATATTCGAACTTATCCTAGATATTATCAAGACAAATATTCTGACAAAGTTTCAACATGCTCAAGCCAAACATGTTGCTTCCAGAGTGTTAACAAGATTTCTCTTAAATTTGGCCTAGTGACCTAGTTTTTGACATGACTATGAACTTAGAATTTACATTTCAAGAATACGACTATCCTCTCACGCATTGCGAATAGAAACTGGAAGATATGGTGTATATTGTTTATATATTATCAATCTTTCTTCCATAAACATAGAACCTGTAGAAACCATAGAAGCTGTATTAGCTGTATTAGCTTATGTCAATAATAAAATATCTATCTATCTTGTTAATGATGAACGCTTTACTTTAAGCCAGTATTTAAGTGATTTTTCCAAGCATATGATAGAAAGGGGGAATCGACCGAGTTCACCTAAAACAGCATTATTGGAACTTTGTTTACGGACTCCTAAAATTATTTTGCAAAATCTGATATGAAGACTATCTACATCTTTGTACGTGTATATCCCCCATACCTCGGCCCCATACAGAATAATAGGTGTGACCAATTTATCAAATAATGATAGCTTTGTTTTAATGTTCATGGGTACACGTTTGAATATTGATAATAAACTATACATGGCCTTCATTGCCTGGTCCTGTAGACTCTTAACAGCTAATGTAAAGTTACCGGTTCTATAAAACCTAACTCCTAAATAACAAAAATTATCAACTAAATCTAGACGTTCGCCATTTATGGACCATTCCAAATCATTGTGGCTATAAGACGCTTCTCAAAAATGCAAATTTTAGTTTTGTTAACGTTGATTTTAAGACCCCATTTCCGCGAATACTCATGGATACTCATGGATAGTATCCAATTGTAACTGCAGGCTTATACCATCCGTTGAAAACACCGCAATATCATCAGCGAACAAGAGCAGGCATAATGTTAGTAGATTTAAGTCGTTTACAGTTAGATTATCAATTTCATTACTGTCGCTTATATCGTTTATAAATAATAAAAACAATATTGGTGACATAGGCTCATCTTGTTTCAAACCTAACATTATATCGGAAAAATCCGAATAATGCCTATCCGAATGAGTTTTTATGCACGCTGAGACATTTCTATAAATACTTTTTAAAACAGTTACAAACTTTGAACTTACACCAAGTTGTATTAATTTAAGCCAAAGCGCGTCCATGTTTATGGTATCGAAACATTTTTCATAGTCAATGAAGGCACAAAATAACTTTCTTAGCAATCATCTTTTGAATTATATTATGTAAAATAAAAATGCAATCCATGGTACCTCTTCCATCTCTAAACCCGAAATGGGAGTTATCATATATATATATATATATTGCGGATTATAAATAATATGATGTGTTATGACTTTATCTCATTATATGTAAATATGTATATACGTATACACATATAGGTGACTTATAGGCCCAAAGGGCCGGGTGTGATCATTTTTGTTTTTTATATAATACTGTTAATCATAATATGTTTCACACATGTCACTTTAATAAACAATTTCTTATCTTATCTTATCTTATCTATATGTTTTCCCGCTCACACCATGTATTTAGGCGATTACGCAAACAGAGTGAGACAATTTTGGACATAGTACTTATCAAGGTAATCCCTCTATAATTACTCAGGTTGTCTTTGTCACCCTTTTTATGGATTGGGACAATTACACCCTTTGTCCATTGGTCAGGGTAAACACCAGTGTCCAAATTTATATTAAAAATTCGAACAAGATAATGACTTATAATAATATTATCTATAAAAAAGTCTGCCGGAATACTATCTATACCCGGACTTTTGTTACGTTTTAAGGACGATATAACTTTCTTCACTTCGTCAATTGCAAAGGGCTTGTCCAAGTCCTCAATGAATATAACATTTTCTAGATTGGGATCTGACGCACCGAATTGTAAGTCGCTCCTACCACTGTTTGCTAAATCTGAAAAGTGATTAAGAAAATCCTGCTTTGTGATTGAATTATCATCTTTTATCAACTTGTCTCGGTTAATAAGTTTCCAAAAATTTCTATGGTTTGTGCGACTCATTTCAGAAACTTTAGCCTTCTGTTCATTATTATAAATTAATTTACATTTTCTTCGAATATTACAATATTTTTTTCTAGCAAATAGAAAATGATTAAGATTTTCATTAGATATATTAAGTTTATATTTCTTTCTGCATTTAAAGAATTCTGATTTAGCTTGTTCACAGTCACCGTTAAACCATTGGGGTTTATGCTGACTGTTTGAGCCATTATCATTAACAGTGATCGTTTTACCAAAACATTTCGTGCATGTAGTATGAACTAATGTCGAAAAGCTTTCAATTCATTGATTAATCACAATAACTGATGTTTACATCTACCCATTAGTACTAACGTGACCGACCGCTTTGTTAATAATAAATTATTCAGACACCCGACACAGATGGAAGACGGAGATATGAATAAACTAGTCCTGCGCTACGAGAAACAACCAATAAGCTATTGCGACAAGTGAATATACAGATCAGCCTGCGCATGGGTACAGGTTGATCCGGATATGCACTTTTCGTAAATTTGACATTGTAGTATAATAAAGAACATCTGCCAAATGTTGTCCTTTATAATCAGAATATACATATATATATATGGGCATGTTCATATGTGTCTACACTTATCATATATAAGAATAGGTTTGATTTCCGCTACAATAGCCCTGACTAGACCCCCCCCCCCCCCCTCCCCCCACCCCACCCCAACACAAGTCTCCCCGTCTCTCATAGGTAATGTTAGCACAAGATCATACAAATAAATTAAGACGATTTTGATAATATATTAGCAAACAATTGAAAATATAACAACCAAATAAGATATTTCAGAACCCTCTGTATTGTAAACAGATGACGAATTAAATCTGGAGAATCAAAAGTATAATGACAATACAGGGAAAAGGAGAAATTGTTTATTTGGAGCAAGACTTTGAAATTGGTACAGAATTGAAAACATTGTGGGATAAAGGGTAATTCCTTATTTGGAGCAAAAATTTGATATTAATACAGTTAAAAACACTGTGGGAAAAGGAGATATTATTTGTTTGGAGCAAACGTTTGATATTGGTACATAATTGAAAGCATTGTGGGATAAGGAGTCATTCCTTATTTAGAGACTTTAAGTCATGGTTTCTCAAAGCAGAAATAAGATCATTAGCATTTTATAATATTTCTTACTTCTCCCTTCCCTATAACAAATTACAGAAGCAGCTTTATACTATCATTGCTGATTTGTTTTAAATGGGCTGGACTGGACCGCATTTCTATAGCTAATTCTAGGAATATCACAATTATAAACATATTCTTTGGGGCTAACTGCAGTACAGAGCATGGTTAACAGTTAACCACAAACAACAAGTCTGCAGCAGATGAATGAAAACATCTAAGCAAAAATATGAAGAAAAAAAAGTAAATGAAAGTTCAAAAATTGAATAAATTTGAAAAAATTGTGGCAAAATAAGAAATTGCTCATCATGAGCAATTTCTCCTTTTTATCCACTATGTTTTCAAATGTTGTCTGCTGCAATTTTAGGCATCAGAAAGCGTCTGTATGTGGGAAAGGGTAAACTTAAAGAATAGTGATGTGAATGTAAATACTATACAACTTAAGGCAGGTGGGAAATAATTAACCCTTTCCCACATACAACATATCTTCAGCAGACGACATTGAAACATTCTAAGCATAAATGTGGAAATTCTTCATAAATAATATAGGATATTGAATCCAGATGTAATAATTGTGGCAAAAGGGAAAATCCTCATTTTGAGCAATTTCTGCTTTTTCCACAATGTTTTAAAAAATAGTCTGCTGCAGAAGTGTCAAAATGTGTCTACATGTTGGAAAAGGGTTAAACTATAAAAATGTGTGTGCTGACCTGAATCTACACTAGTGTGACACAGTCTGAATGCTTAGGTTTATAAAGTACGGAATCCAGTTAGGGCCATCGTGGTTTCGCGCCGTCGCCCTAAGGGCAAACTCGCGAAAACACGATACATTGACGCGAAAACACGATAAACTTGGCCGCGATAGAGCGAAAACACGACAAGAGATCGCGAAAACACGATGCGAAAAATATCACGTAATCGAACCATTAATATCGTGTTTTCGATTTTTCGCCCTCGATCAACCATCGTGTTTTCGCGTTTTCGCTTTTGCGTTTGAGAGCGAAAACGAGAAAAAAAGATATTAATAGCGCGAACACGCGATATTTTTCGCATCGTGTTTTCGCGCTCTTATCGTGTTTACTCGTTTTCGCTCTAAAACGCGAAGGCGAAAACGCGAAAAGACGATGTTTTAATATCGCACTTTCGTCTTCCGGTTGGATATGCATGAACAACAACAACAAATTATGGAGTTATATCTGCCGGGACCGCTATATCGATATGTATGTGCAGTAAGATATCTGTTTTGAGTCAAGAACATGTTTGTTTTTAGCATTTACCATTTTGAACCAAAACCAGAGACATATAATAATATAGGTCAGCGTTTCAGTTAATGAAAAACCGGCTGAAAAGTACTCCCTGATATGCGAGTCTAATTCGTCTTCCATGTTTACGCATATGTCCAACCGGAAGGCGAAAGTGCGATACATTGATGCGAAAACACGATAAGAGAGCTCGAAAACACGATGCGAAACATATCGCTTTTTCGTGCTATTAATATCGTATTTTCGCCTTCGCGGTCAGTAGGGCGAAAACACGAAAACACGATATTAATAGCGCGAAAACGCGATATATTTCGCATCGTGTTTTCGCGCTCTCTTATCGTGTTTTCGCGTCAATGTATCGTGTTTTCGCGATTTCGCCCTAAGGGCGACAGCGCGAAACCACGATGGCCCTAATGGGATTCCGTAATAAAGCACTCACAAGATGGACATTCTCCCGCATACAACGATTTCGCACCAGACAACTTTGTAAATAGGGGGTTAAACATCTGATGAACCTCAATAAATGAGAGTTTTAATCATTGAATACAGTTGATAAGTGTAGCAAAAGAAAAAATATCACATAATGAGCAATTTCTCATTTTGTGACACGTTCTTTCCATAAGTCGTCTTCAGCGGAGAAGAACATTTCTCCTTTTTTCACAATGCTTTCAAGGGTCGTCTGCTGCAGAGAAGTCAGAAAGTGTATTTATGTGGGAAAGGGTTAATCTACCACCAGTTCAAATTAACTAAACAAATTTAATAGAACCTACGGCTGTCCCTAAGGGATAAGGAGTCATTCCTTATTTAGAGACTTTAAGTCATGTGCATCGGGGTATAGCGTCATGGTTTCTCAAGCAGAAATAAGATCATTATAATTTTATAATATTTCCTACTTCTCCCTTCTCTATAAAACATTGCAGAAGGAGCTTTACACTTTTAATGCCGATCTTTTTAAAAAGGACTAGCCATTTCTAGGAATATCACAATTATAAAAATATTATATTAGATGACACATACTTCACAAAAACGGGCTCCAACAGTCAAAGGATTAATTCATTTCTTGATATGAGACATTTTATCCAAATTTAAACTATCTGAAGTAGGGAAAGAAAAACGGAGTAACTGTTGATGTCCACTAAGTTGACATCGCAAATATATGTTGGAAGGAGAATGTTGAACTCCATGTCGTGACACTAAGGCCTTTCCCAAATGCAAACCAACTTAACCCTTTCCCTCATATAGACGCTTTCTGACGCCTCTGCAGCAGACAGCTTTTTGAAAACATAGTGACAAAAGAAGAAATTGCACAAAACGTTGAATCCATTCAATTATGGAGATTTCTATGTTTTGACAAAATACGTTCAAAGTCGTCTGCTGCAGAATTGTCGTATGAGGGAAAGGGGTAAACCCATCTGCAGGTTACCATTTTTGAAAATAGTGGGACACACTGAGAAACTAATAGTGTGACACACTGAGAAACTAATAGTGGGACACACTGAGAAACTAATAGTGTGACACATTGAGCAACTAATAGTGTGACACACTGAGCAACTACTAGTGTGACATACTGAGAAACTAATAGTGGGACACACTGAGAAACTAATAGTGTGACACACTGAGCAACTAATAGTGTGACACACTGAGCAACTACTAGTGTGACACACTGAGTAACTAATAGTGTGACACACTGAGAAACTAATAGTGTGACACATTGAGCAACTAATAGTGTGACACACTGAGTAACTAATAGTGTGACACACTGAGAAACTAATAGTGTGACACACTGAGCAACTACTAGTGTGACACACTGAGTAACTAATAGTGTGACACACTGAGCAACTAATAGTGTGACACACTGAGCAACTACTAGTGTGACACACTGAGTAACTAATAGTGTGACACACTGAGAAACTAATAGTGTGACACATTGAGCAACTAATAGTGTGACACACTGAGCAACTACTAGTGTGACACACTGAGCAACTACTAGTGTGACACACTGAGCAACTACTAGTGTGACACACTGAGCAACTACTAGTGTGACACACTGAGTAACTACTAGTGTGACACACTGAGCAACTACTAGTGTGACACACTGAGTAACTAATAGTGTGACACACTGAGAAACTAATAGTGTGACACATTGAGCAACTAATAGTGTGACACACTGAGCAACTACTAGTGTGACACACTGAGCAACTACTAGTGTGACACACTGAGCAACTACTAGTGTGACACACTGAGCAACTAATAGTGTGACACACTGAGCAACTACTAGTGTGACATACTGAGCAACTTATAG
Source organism: Serripes groenlandicus (assembly GCA_031761405.1). Classification (NCBI taxonomy): domain Eukaryota; kingdom Metazoa; phylum Mollusca; class Bivalvia; order Cardiida; family Cardiidae; genus Serripes; species Serripes groenlandicus. The sequence goes on along the minus strand of JASEVX010001526.1, from coordinate 3,154 downwards.
TGTGACACACTGAGAAACTATACTACAATATTTGGACATGACCTAGATATCATTAAGACAAACATTCCGACAAAATGTTAAGCTGCTGAAGCAAAGAATGCGGCATCTAGAGTGTTAACAAGATTTTCCTTAAATTTGGCCTATTTTAAAATAAAGCCTCCAGAGTGTAAACACGATGTTCCTTCAATTTGACCTAATGACCTTGTTTTTGACCCATATGACCAATACTCACACTTGACCTAGATATCAATTAGACAAATATTCTGATATAGTTTCAGTATTCTCAAGTTTAAAATAAAGCCTCCAGATTGTTAACCAGATTCTCCCTCAATTTGACATAGTGATCTAGTTTTTGACCCAATATGTCGCATGATTACACTTGGCCTATATATCAATTAGATACATATTTGAAAAAAAAAAATTGCGGCCTCTAGCTTGTTAACAAGATTTTCCTTCAATTTGACATAATGACCTACTTTTTGACTCGACAAGACCCATATTCAAACTTGACTTACATATGACCAAGACAGACATTCTGATAAAGTATCAACCTGATCTAATTAAAAATGCGGCGGCCTCCAGATTGTTAACGAGAGTTTCCTTCAATTTGACCTAGTGACCTAGGTTTTGACCTCATATGGCCCAGTTTCGAAATTGTCTAAGATTTGATGTATATATATGTTCTGATAAATGTTCATGAAGATCGGATGCAAAATGTATCCTGTAGAATGCTAACAAGGCAATTGTTGACGACGCACGACGCACGACGCACATCGCACGACGCACCACCGACGGACAAAGTGTAATCACAATAGCTCTGAGTAGCCTTGAGTACTTCGTGTACAGGTGAGCTAAAAATAACATAATAATTATAGCTTGGTCTTTTCTTTTGCCAAGATGTTTTCAAAGTCATGTGCTGTATACTTGATGTAAATCTATGTGGGAAAGCGTCAACAGTAAGCAATAATTTCTCGAGCTCACAAACAGAAACTAATTGTTTTACACGAGCAACATAAACATCAGATAAGCCAAGCTGCAAACTTCAATCAATCTTCAATACATTAATTAATACGCTATCTTCCATACACAGACAGTCATATGAATCCTATACAGTATAACACATGATACATCGGGACCGAGTGTTGATCCGTATATGCATGCTTAGCTTTAGACTTGGAAGTGAACATTGCGAATCGAGTTAGAAATCGACCACTGTTTCTGTACTACAAACAAGTTTTATGTTTTAAATTTGAACTGCTCTGCATTTAAATGCTTAATAGTTTTCTTTTGTCTGTATACTATACTGTTATTTTTATTGTAGCATATGTTTCTACTTGTTAGTATGTACATATAAATTTCCCACTGCTGATGTTACTTTAATATCAATTTAAACGACTCTTCCCATTTGAAAAGAAATGGAAAAGTATTTGAAACTTAAACACACACATCTGATATTACTTTTATTCTTCTTCCCTAGATATAATGAAAGGCATTGGAAAAGGAGAGAAATTTAACTGCATGTTGCAGTTTGTCTCCTTTCCACAATGTTTTTCTTTTCTTTATCTTTTCGCTCCGAAACTAAGAAACGATCCTTATTGTATGTTATTTTCTCTCCAATGGAAACCCCGACTTAAATTTGTGTTTGTGTACACGGTTAGCCATGAATACCCTACCCTGCCTCTATTAAGCAGAGTATCCATGGGTGATTGAGTACAATCCACCTTTAAGCAAAATATAATATGTGATCACGTGATAGTATTTAAATAGATTTCTTGTAATTATACCATTTCCTCATGTTGTACTGTATATACCGAGAGATGTAATAAAGTTCTGTTCTGTTCTGTTAAAAGTCATTGTTGGGAAAAGAAAATTAGCTTATTGGGACTGAACCATTTTCCCATATAAAATCAAACTAAAGCAAACTACTTTGAAAACATATACACGTAAGTACAAATATTGTATTTTTTTATAAAAACAAGAGGACCATGATGGCCCTGGATCGCAATGGAAACCTGAACTATGCAGTGTGATTTGTCATGCCTACCACAATAACTTTTTTGTTTAGCAACCAACATGCCTTGATATAATCTTATAGAGGGTCATCATAGGAACATTTCAACCAAATTATTTGGGAATTGGCCAGTTTTATGTTTTAACTTGAGCCATATAAGGCAAAACAGCCCCGCCAACTGGCAGCCATGTCTTTCAACCAATCAACATGGCTTGAAGGAATCTGATAGAAGGTCACCCAATAAATATTTCTACAACAATTATTTGTAAATCGGATAGGTACTTTTGAAGAAGAAGATCTTTAAAGTTTGCACTATAGCAATACAAGGCGAAACAGCCCTGCTCTCATGGCAATGTTTTAAGAATAATCAAAATGGCTTTAAGGAATATAATAAAGGGTCACATAAGGAACATTTTTACAAACTTATTTAGAAATCGGACAGATACTTTTGGAAGAGAAGATTTTCAAAGTGTTCACTATAGCCATATATGGTAAAACAGCCTCGCCACCTGGCTACCATGTGTTTCGACCAATCAACATGGCTTGAAGGAATCTGATTGAGGGTAACCCATGGAACATTTCTACAAAATTATTTGAATACCTGCCAGCCAGTTTGGGAGGAAACAATTGTTTTAGATCTGTTGGTTGCCATGGAAACTAGAATTGTGCATGGATCAAAATAATTTGAAAGAACTATGGTGAGAACATTGAGGATGCTTTCTGGGATAATTGACCCTCTAGTTACAGACGAACGTCGGACGACGGACAAAATGCTAACACGATAACTGATAACTAATATATAATCATTTAAATGAATTGAAAATGTTGTGGCTAACGGAGAGATTAGTTATCATGATCCATTTCTCTTTTGTCAAAATGTTTTTCTAATTTGATCTGCAATAAATGCTTTAATGCAGTTTTCAAAAGCTTTTCTGTCATATCCAACAGCAAGTTCATCTTATCATTCGTTTTCTGGTTTTCTTGCTCCAGCACTCCACACAGCATTTTCTCCAGGCATATGACCGCCTTCCAGAAAAGAAAGATATTGCTCCAAGCAGGTCAACGGGTCCAGAAAACTAGATTAGAACTATAATGGGGAAATAATCAAAGAAACAGGCCGTTTTCATATGATTGACTGATTCA
>JASEVX010001525.1:0-15096 GCA_031761405.1 Serripes groenlandicus | reverse complement strand
AATCAATAAACAGATGTAATATTCATTTTTGAAAGGTGTCATGTCATGTCATTTATTGTTAGATTATGTCAGATTATGTTATACAAGTATACCTGGAAGATTTTTAAGATTTTTCCAATTAAATGCTGTCTTGACTATAAATTAAAGTATTATCACATAATTGAGTTGAATTCTGTTTTGACAAAAGGATAAATTGTTCGATTTCCCCTTTTATAATTCTTTCAAAAGTTGTCTGATTCAGGGGCAACACTAACGGAAAATGATGGGCACCATAAAAAAAGGTCAAAACTTTCATATGCCAAGATCAATTCAATGTTTCCGAGTAATACAGCGAGACCCCATTTTGACCTGACGCAACTAAAATATTTGCGTTAAATTTACAAATAGTTGATCTTAACTTATGAAAATGGAAAGGAGTAATAGAAAGGGGTTTACAAATGAAAGTATACTACCCGGTAACTAAATAAAGGCTATTGTTGAATAAACAAAACTGGACTATGTATTAGCTACTAATGCATTTCTCCTTTCCCAACAATGTGTTTAAAATGTCATCTTCTTTTGAGATGGTTTTTCACTTAGTAAAGGTTAAGATATATTGGAGTAAAGGAAGTAGTCACATCCTAGATGTATGTATACTTCCCGACGCAAACGAGATTTGCCGGACTTATAAAGTTTAATGTTTAAGTTTAACTCGTCAATTAGAGTTGTATGCGTTATAACGTTGCCGAAATAGAGTGTCTGTATACTTTCGAATTATAATCCTCTCTCTCTCTCTCACTCTCTCGCTCTCTTTCTCTCTTATCTATATCTCTATCTCTTTTTTTCTTCTCTTCTCTCTCTCTCTCTCTCTCTCTCTCTCTCTCACCTCTCCTCTCATCTCTCTTCTCTCTCTCTCTCTCTCTGTCTGTCTGTCTGTCTGTCTGTCTGTTCTGTCTGTCTCTCGCTCTCTCTCTCCTCTCTCTCTCCTCACTCTCTCCTCATCTTCTCTCTCATCTCTCTCTCTACTCTCTTCTCTCTCTCTCTCTCTCTCTCTCCTCTGTCTCGTCTCTCTCTCTCTCTCTCATCTCTCTCTCTCTGTCTCTCTCTCTGTCTCTCTCTCTCTCTGTCTCTCTCTTCTCTCTCTCTCTCTCTCGTCTCTCTCTCTCTCATCATCTCTCTCATCTCTCTCTCTCTCTCTCTCTCAACTCTTTCCCATTCCCTCTTCTCTCTTATGTGTACATAGATCGCGAAAGAAATTTGATAATGTTCTTATAGTTGACAAACTATTATCGGAAGTCTCGGTCGTCATTGTACCCACTCACTGCAACGGACATTTGTGCTAGTTGAAGATTAATAAATAAGAACAGCATCATTGACAAGAACAGATTGGAGCATAGTTTCAGCTTTAAACCAGGTAACATACTGCCGTCTCTTTCTCTGTTACTTTTATTTTCCTCCCTCTCTGTCTTTCCTTAGTTTTCACAGACCGCGACGCTAGTCAGATAATTTTGATAATTTAACTGTTATCGACTCTCGATCTTGATTATGCCACTTATAGTGACCGCCTCGGTAACATTGTGGTAGAGCGTCCGCCTCGAGAGCAGGAGATCGCGGATTCGATCCCCGATCGTGTCATACCAAATACTTTAAAAATGACTTACCCTAGTTGGAGCTCAGAATTGTGAGGTTGACTTTACCATTGACTCGCTGGTGTCAGGATAAATGGACTAGAAGTACTGGTTACTTACCCAGTAAACGGCGTGATATAACTGGGAAAAAATGTTGAAAGCGGCGTAATGTACACTTGACTGTATCGAAAGAATATGCATATGACAAAAAGAGTAAGTGAAAATATTTTTGTTTCATTTCATGTACATAAGAAACACGATGGCTAAAGGACTCGGGAAAGGAAGAGAAGGAGGGCTTGAATGCGCAATCTGTGGAGCTGCTGGTACGTTGTTTTTATTATTTGGAATGTTATATTTGTTAATACATTAAATCGTTACTCATTTTATCATTTTATTATTTGGAATGTTATATTTGTTAATACATTAAATCGTTACTCATTTTATCATTTTATCATTACGAAATTGACCTTCGACAATCAACACGCGGTAAGGATGATGTTCAATCAATACATTTTGTTTAAGAGCATTTGAATCGGGCTCTTGACAAATATATAAGCCGTTCCACGAGAAAACCAACATTATTGACTCTGCGTAATGTATCAACCCAGATCAGCCTGCGCAGTCGACGCAGGCTAATCCGGGCCGATAGAGAATAGAGGTATAGAGTAATGATTTTCTAAAACAGAAAATCCACTGGAGGCGAAAAGTGTCTGTCCGGGTTAGCCTGCTTGGCATGCTTAGGCTGATCATAGTCGATACTTTACGCCGAGTCCACAATGTTGGTTTTCTCGCGGAATGGCTCGTATTGATTAACTGCACATAGTTTAATATGGCTCTGTTCTGTTCACCAATACTGTATATAATATATGAATGAATGTATATTGTTTTATGGCGCATCGACAGCTAAGGTCATTTAGCGCGCAATTAAATTTAATTATTCATGATCCCTGGGTAAACAAACCAGTACTAGGCTAGAAAATGTGCCTTGCCCAAGGGCACTCCACCATGACCGTAGTGCCGCGACTGGGGATCGAACCCGGGACACCCGGTTTCAAAATCCCCGACGCTAACCACTCGACCACAGCGGATTTCTTGTACATAATATATAAAAACACATCTTGGTTCCGAAAGCATGCATGCAAATGCAAATATTTGTTTATAGATGTAACAATTACTTTAGGTTGGTTTACCTTGAGAACTGCTCCGTTTAAAATGTAAACAAGACTTATCCAAATGCACAAGGTTGTCAGAAGCTTTTTTGAATCATTCCTAGACCAATTGACAAACATAGCAGGACCTAATCAGGCTGATCTGATATGTGTCTACATTCTCTTTTCTGAGAGCATGATTGATACAAAGCCATGAGTTAGCGTGGGTACATTTCTGATTCACCCTGTTCCCAAGCTCTATTTATTCAATTACAACTAGAATTGTTTTTGCAAAAAACAGATGTCTCCCCCTCAAATATCTGTCAAAATCTCTCAAAACATTCCAACCTATAAAGCAGACAATAGGTTCTGCACATCGCCTTGATGTGACCCAAGTTTCATGAAAATCCTTCAAGCCGTCTTGGAGATATGGAGCGGACACGATTTGGGACAGACAGTCGAAACATGGGTTCTGCACATCGCCTTGATGAGGTGAACATTTGACCCAAGTTTCATGAAAATCCTTCAAGCCGTCTTGGAGATATGGAACGGACACGATTTGGGACGAAAGGACGGACAGACAGATAGACAGACAGTCGAGACATGGGTTCTGCACATCGCCTTGACGAGGTGAACATGTGACCCAAGTTTCATGAAAGTCCTTCAAGCCGTCTTGGAGATATGGAGCGGACACGAAATAAAGCCTCAAACCTTTGACCTTCAAGCGTGACCTTGACCTTGAACCGGTATCGTCGAGACATGGGTTCTGCACATCGCCTTGATGAGGTGAACATGTGACCTAAGTTTCATGAAAATCCTTCAAGCCGTCTTGGAGATATGGAGCGGTCACAGTCCATATCACGAAGCTTGATTGTTCCGTGGCTTGTGTATTACACAGACAATATAACGAAGCTTGATTCTTCCGTGGTTTGTGTATGGCACAGACTATATCATGAAGCCCAATTGTTGCGTGGTTTATGTATTACACAGTCCATATCACAAAGCTTGGTTGTTCCGTGTTTTGTGTTTAACACGGTCAATATCACGGAGCTCGATTATTCCATGATTTGTGTGTTACACAGTCCATATTACGAAGCTTAGTCGTTCCGTGTTGTGTGTATTACACAGTCAATATTACGAAGCATGATTGTTCCATGATTTGTGTTTAACACAGTCCATATCACGAAGCTTGATTGTTCCGTGGTGTATGTGTTACACCGTCCATATCACGAAGCTTGATTGTTGCGTGGTGTGTGTGTTACACCGTCCATATCACGACGCTTAATTGTTGCGTGGTTTGTGTGTTACACAGTCCACATCACGACGCTTAATTGTTCCATGCCTTGGTGTTTAACACAGTCCATATCGAAAAACTTGGTTGTTGCATGGTTTGTGTGTTACACAGACCATATCACGACGCCTAATAATTCCGTGGTGTGTGTGTTACACAGTCTATATCACGAAGCTTGATTATTCCGTGGTTTGCGTTATATAGAGTCCATATCACGAAACCTGAATATTCCTTGGCTTGTGTGTTACACAGTACATTTCACAAAGCTTGGTTGTTCCGTGGTTTGCGCGTTACACGGTCCTGATTACGTAGCTTGATTATTTCATGGTTTGTTTGTCACACAATCGTGCTCTAATTTACAGCCTTAATATAACAGTAAGTGCTCTGTAATATTTCTTTCAGTTTTCAGCGTACTATCTTAAACAGCATGATAACTATACCGGTAATTTGCAGTTCTTTTCGCCGGCATATGTATATATATATTCCTGTTTACGTTTATATTTATGTTTATATTTACGTTTATATTATGTTCGTTTAATTTTCAGCCGTGCTATGTTTAACAGTCCTCATCGTACTGACTTTAATAGGACTTGGAATTACAAAGATCGTACTCGGTAAGAATTTAATTTTCTTCGCGTCAGGCCGCTTTGGGTCCTAATATCCCCTTTCCCATATTCAACAAATCTACAGCAGACGACTTTGAAAAACATGTAGACAAGTATTTTGGATTATGAGCTATTTCTCTTTTTTGCCACAATGTTTTCAAAAGTCAGAAAGCGTCTGTATGAGGTTTAGCATCAGTTACACTTACATTGTTATACAACTAGTTAGGCTACCCTTATATCAGTTGTTTCGTCTAAACTCTATCAGCCGAGACCCAGTAGCTCAGTCGGTAGCGACGTGGGCTTGTCAATCGAGGGGTTGTGAGTTAAAACCCCAGGTCGGCTAACGTTATTTCTGGAAACAAGTATATGCGACAAGCGTCTTTCGTCTTCCACCAATGGGCTAACGGTCTGAGTACAGAAGCAGCGAGTTGCTTTAAAAGACTGTTGTGTAGAGTACTTGAGTGAGACAGCCAGGCAATACATGGGAAAGTTAACTTGCCGCCGTGATATAAAATATTGTTGAAAACAGCGTGAAACATCCAAGCAATCTAAAGCCTTTTCGCACGTAGATAATTGTTAAGAAACGCACATAAAAGTATATCTTAACAGAAAATGGGGAAGATACAGAAGATCTCTAGTATCCCCTGTGTACTTTATATATGATAATGATTATCGTCACTTTATATATTCTGGAGTAACCTAACCTAGCCATTACATTATCGGGTCAATCATTCACAATAATGGCGGAGCCCTTTGGACATGATGTAGCAAGGACCAAATTGGACAACCTTTAAACTCCGAAGTACTTTGCCTCATTGTTCATTTATTGATCCAAAACACCAAGTCGTATAAGACCGCCTCGGTGGTGCAGTGGTAAAGCGTCCGCCTTGGGTGCGGGAGGTCGCGGGTTCGAAAAAGTGTAGTCATTGCTGTAAATAATGGCATAAAACACGAACCAATCAATCAAGTTGTATTGGTCCATAGTAGAGTTGACGAAATATCAATTTTATATTTGATAAATTGCTTATTGCGCGATAAAAACATATATAGGGGGATGACTAATCTAATCATCAATACGAAATACTTTACTATCATATGCCGGGTACCAGAATACACTTTGTAGTGAAAACGGAATACCTGCCGTGTTTACCAACAATGAGGTCGAAGTTACTATAACAAAAGAATGTCTTCTCTATTCGAAAGGTGCTGTCTACATACACGACTGCAGCCTACAGTATATGGTACCCATTTATTTGATCGTCAGCGGTGTAACGCCTGTACTATTTGGTGGATTCGGGGGAAAACAAGATGAGACCGAAACCTCCTCGTCATTGACGGCCGGTAAAATATGTGGAATAATTGGCTTCATCTTCAATTTGGGTTGGCTCATCGCTGGTAAGACATTGAATTTTTACGATTCTTGTAATACATCTATAATGGTAGACGAATATTTGGATCTGTCCAACCGGTAACTACCCTTATCGTTACTTGGAGCATGAATAGATTACGGGTTTGGACCCAGTCTCTGTAACGGTTTGGACCATTTCATAGGTAGAGGACGGGTTCGGACCTGGTTTCTGTAAAGGTTTGGACCATCTCATGGGAAGATAACGGTGTTGGTCCAACCTTGTTTCTTTAACCGTTCGGACTATTAAATTGGAAGATGACGCGTTTGTTTCCGGTTTCCGTAACAGTTAGGACCATTTCATTGGTAGATGACGGTTTTGGACTTGGTCTCTGTAAAAGTTTCGACCATTTCATGGGAATATGACGGGGTTGGACCCGGTTTCTGTAACAGCTATGACCTTTTCATTGGTAGATGACGGTTTTTGGACTTGTACTCTGTAAAGAGTTGGAACATTTCATGGATAGATAACGGGTTTGGACTTGGACTCTGTAAAGCTTTGGACCATTTTATGGGAGGATGACTGGTTTGGACTTGGCCTTTGCAAAGGTTTGGACCATTTCATGGGATACTGACGGCTTTGAACTTGGTCTGTGCAAAGGTTTGGACCATTTCATGGGTAGATGACTGGGTTTTAACTGGTCTCTCTAACGGTTTGGACCATTTCATGGGAAGATGACGGGTTTTGACTTGGTGTCTCTAACCGTTTGAACCATCATTTCATGGGAAGATGACGGGTTTTAGCATAGGTCTCTGTTAATGTTTAGACCATTTCAGGGGTAGATGATGGATTTGAACCCGGTCTCTGTAAGGGTTTGGACCATTACATGGGTGGATGACGGATGTGACCTGATCTCTGTAACGGTTTGGTCCATTTCATGGGTAGATGACGGGTTTGGACCTAATCTCTGGAAAGATTTGGACCATCTCATAAGAAGATGACGGGTTTTGACCTGGTCCCTTTAACCATTTGGACCATCCTATGGATAGATGACGGGTTTTGACCTGGTCTCTGTAAAGGTTTGGACCATCTCACGAGAATATGACGGTTATGGACCCGGTCTCTTAAATGGCTTGGACATTTGCATGAGAAGATGACGGTTTTGGACCCGGTCTCTGTAACGGTTTGGACCATCTCATGGGAAGATAACGGGTTTAGTCTTGGTCTCTGTAACGGCTTGGACAATTTCATGAAAAGATGACGGTTTTGGACTTGGTCTCTGTAACGGTTTGGACCATTTCATGGGAAGATGACGGTTTTGGACTTGGTCAATGTAACGGTTTGGACCATTTCATGGAAAGATGACGGCTTTGAACCCGGTCTCTGTAACGGTTTGGACCATATCATTGGCAGATGACGGTTTTGGACCCGGTCTCTGTAAAGATTTGGACCATATCATGAGTAGATGACGGGTTTTGGACTTGGTCTCTGTAACGGTTTGGATCATCTCATGGGAAGATGACGGTTTTGACCTGGTCTCTGTAACGGTTTGGACCATTGCATGGATAGATGACGGGTTTGGACTTGGTCTCTGTAACGGTTTCGACCATCTCATGGCAAGATGACGCTTTTGACCTGGTCTCTCTTACGGTTTGGACCACTTCATGGGTAGATGACGGGTTTGGACCCGGTCTCTGTATTCGTTTGGACCATTTCATTGGTAGATGATGGGTTGGACCCGGTCTCTGTAAATGTTTTGACAATTTTTTTGGTAGATGACTGTTTTACCTGCTCTCTATAATGGTTTGGACCATTTCATAGGTAGATGATGGATTTTGACCTGGTCTCTGTAACGGTTTGGACCATTCCATGAGTAGAAGACGGTTTCGGACCAGGTCTCTGTAAAGGTTTTGACCTTTTCATGAGTAGATGACGGTTTTACCCTGATCTCTGTAACGGTTTTGAACATTTCATTGGTAGATGACGGGTTTGGACCCGGTCTCTGTAAAGTTTTTAACCGTTTCATGGGTAGATAACGGGTTTTGGACTTGGTCTCTCTAAAGGTTTTGACCATTTTTGGTTAGAATACGGTTTTGGACCTGTTCTCTGTAACAGTTTTGACCATCTCATGCGTAGATGACGGATAATGACCTAGTCTCTGTAACGGTTTGGACCATTGCATGGGTTGATTTGAGGTTTGGACCCGGTCTCTGTAAAGGTTTGGACCATTTCATGGATATATAACGGTTTTGACCTGATCTCAGTTACGGTTTGTACCATTTCATTGGTAGATGGTCTTGGTCTTTCTAACGGCTTGGCCCATCTCACGGGAAGATGATGGGTTAGGTCTTGATCTCTATAACGGTTTGGACCATTTCATAGGTAGATGACGGGTTTGGGCTTGGTCTCTGTAACGGTGTGTACCATTTCATAGGTAGATGACGGTTTTGGACTTTGTTTCTCTGACGGTTTGAACCATTGCAAGGGTAGATGACGGGTTTTGATCTGGTCTCTCTATCGGTTTGGACCATTTCATGGGTAGATGACGGGGTTTGGACATGGTCTCTCCAAAGATTTGGACCATTTCATAGGTAGATCATTGGTTTGGATTTGGTCTCTCTTACGCTATGGACCATTTGATAGGAAGATGACATGACCGATGGGCAGTCTTAAACGTCCGTCTACAGTTGCAAATTCAATTAAGTAAAAGTTTAACTGCCATAAATATGTCGGTAAGTACGATCGAATAGCACACTCATGTAGTCGATTTTTTAAAAAAAAACCCATATATAGCCGATCTTTAAATTTCCAAAATGATTGTCCGACAAGATTGTAGAAATGTGAAGATCCTGGTCAGACTGCAAGGTTACGCGGAATAATCTGGCTCGTTACGGATTGCAAATTGCATATGACATTGCCAATTGGGTAGAATGAGTCTTACATCATGCGGACAGATTATCTACAGTTAGCGAGCAGTGGATAACAATACCAGCCTGCATGTTGGTGCAGTCTTATCTACGTAGTCATTGTGCGCTATTCCTTTATCGATATTTAACCAAGACAAGTCAAAAAATAAGTAAGAACGTGTCAGATATCTAGGTCGATGATACAGGTTGTAGGAATTATGCAGGGTAAGAGTTATACTTATCAGATATCTTGGTTTATGATACAGGTTGTAAGAATTCAGGAGGATAAGAGTTTTTCGACCTATAAATAGCGGGTAGTATCTAGTTCATAAATATGTTAGAACTTTGCAGGTATGTCGGTTGATATATCATTTGTAAGTATTCAGTAGCGTAAGGGTTATTCGACCTGTAAATAGCGGATATCATTTAGTCCATAAATATGTAAGTACGTGTCAGATATCTAGGTTGATGAAACAGTTTGTAAGCTTTCACCAGGGTAAGAGTTATTCGACCTGTAAATAGGATATCATTTAGAAATAGCGGGTAACAGCAAGTCTATAAATATGTTAGAACTTTGCAGGTATGTCGGTTGATATATCATTTGTAAGTATTCAGTAGCGTAAGGGTTATTCGACCTTTAAATAGCGGATACTATCTAGTCTACATATGTATGTACGAGGGTTGTTCGATAAGTTCGTAGACTTTTTTGAATAAGAGTCTATTTGAAAAATAAAACTAACATAATTATATATCTCTGTAAGTATTCAGTAGCGTAAGGATTATTCGACCTTTAAATAGCGGATATCATCTATTCCATAAATATGTATGTACGTGTTTAATTAATTTGTTATAATTAACCAATTATATGTCCTCATTAGAAAACTATAGAGAAATTCTACGAACTTATCGAACAACCCTCGTACGTGTCAGATATCTAGGTTGATGATACAGGTTGTAAGGTTTCACGAGGGTAAGTAAGGTTTAGTTGACTTAGAAATAGTGAATACCATTAGATCCGAAAGTGTCAGTTATCTTGGTTGTATGCACTAGACTGTTAGCAGGCATTTAGCACAGTGTTGGTTTGACGGCCTAGAAAAAGCAGATACTATTCTATTCATTATCACTATTCCATTTGCAGACGCATTTTGACGGCTCTGCAGCAGACGACGTGTGAAAAAATATGGCAAAGTTAGACATTGCTCATGATGAGCAATGCTTCATTTTTGTAGACTTGCGCATGCGCAGAGGATGCCATAGTCATAGTGAGTTTGAAGTCACGTGATGTATATGCCCTTCACCACCAACAATTAAGTGCAATTTTTGGTTTGACTAATTTACGAATGCTCACAAAAGCAAACATAGAGTTACGAAAAAAAATCCGATTATTCAAGCTTATAATAGAAAATAACAAGTCTTGTAAGTGTAAATATCATATTTAAAGTGTACACAATTATTTAGATATCACTACGCCAATATAGCACTGCACCGCGCAATTACCCTTTGTAAATTGTAACCCTTTTTTCCCTCTCGGCAGAGATGTAAACATCCACTCGCCCGCTAGCATAAGCGAGTGGAATGAAGGATCGGCTAGTACGAAATTCTAGGCGCTAGTCCATACATATTCGTTCATGTCCTTATTCATAAAGATAGTATGCATTGCTAAGCCTTTTCTTTCTCTTTCTCTCAGTCCATCTATTCCTTCGACAACGATTAACGATGACTTGCATTTTGGATAGGTGCTTTCGACAAGGTCCGCGTCTAAAGAAACAAATTTCATCAAATGATTTGAGCGCTTTAAATCACTTGTTTATAAAGCGTTTAGAATACTTTGATTATAATAGGCAGAACGAATAACGAATAAATCTTGCAAGAAATCGATCATTTCTTTCGGCCAAAATCAGGTAAATGACCCGCGGATATTGGTTGTTACAACATAACTGATTCATCCTTTTATTCTAAATTTGTATTACACAGTTCAAAATTAGATTTTGACAGTTTGTTCGTTATGATTTTGACGCGATTCAAGATTTTGACGCGATTATTTCGTTCATAGAGTTGATTACTAACATATGACTAAGTTGATGATGGAAAGAACATTAACAAGTTAAGTTAAGCTAAAACATGCACAGGCAGGCGAGTGTTTTATTAGGATAAGTGCAACACTCAATTCCCAATCCTGCTTGCCCTTTAACAAATCACAAACCACCCCACAATATAAAAACTCTGCAGCAGACGAATTAAAAAAAATCTGAGCAAAGATACAGAAAATCACATTTATTGGAAGTGTAATCATTGAATATAGTTGAACACATTGTTACAAAAGGAGAAAGCTTGTTATGAGCAATTTCTTCTTCTGCATCAATGTTTTCAAAAGTCGGCTGCAATTACGTATGCAAGTGGGAAAGGTTTAAATAAGAAACACTTTTTCAAATGATAGTCAGTTGGCTATTCTAGTATATAATGTCCGTCTTAAATAATAATGACAAAAAACAAGAAAAAGATTTTTTACAATTTAATTGAAAACATATTTAATCAAAGTTGGGAAAGTTGTTCCTGTCCGTGCTTTTTTTATGAGAGTTCAAATCACAAGCAAAACTTATGGGACAGAGTTGACAAATAACACATTGACACAATTTCAGATTTAGGCTTTGTTTCTGTCAAACTGCTGAAGAAGACAACACTGAGACACACATTTTGATTAAAAGTTTATTTAAAAAAAGGAATAATTTTATTTATGATAAACAACATTACAATGATGGTGTAGAAAATACATGTCAACAATACATTTTTCAATTTGTACATTCATTGCACAGACCAAATCTTAGCAAGTTTGAAATTATGGACCTCTCAGCACATTTTTTTCTCAATTCATTACTTCTTGGCAGGATTTTACTGCTAAAATTGATTTTTTTTTTTGGCCGGATTGCTTTAGCAATTCCGGTCTATAGATTGGCGATGTCTGTCTCTCCGTCTGTCTGTTCGTCAACATTTTGTAAAATAAATATTCATATATGCACTTCTGTATCTCTTCTTAAACGATCGCAATTCTACCTTCAGTACTTCAGTACTTTGATTTCTAAAATGTTTTCAAAACTCTTTTCAATCATTAAACTGTCATTTCGAGAGACTCTTTCTCATTTTCATCAAGACGATTTTAAAGTCGTTTGCTGCCGATGTAAGGTATATTGGAAAGGATATACGGAACTATAATATAATCATAAAACAGCCAGGCCGCGACAATTTACAATCAGAGATTTTCAAATTAACGCGAACTACGATCATACTGTTTTCTTGTTTATCAGTGTTTGGTCATTACCATTATCCTATACGCAGTCAGATCCGGATCTTTATTGGTTGTAATAATCCGAATGTTGGTTATCCAGTTACTAGGTATATATACACGAACCGCGTCTGGGGATCGGGTTTTCTTATCACTTCCGTTATTGGTTTAGTTTAAAGCTTGACTGGCATATATCTATTTAGGCCACATAGAAGAGTCGGAATGAAGGTTTTGATGAGACTGTGCAGGTACATGTTTATCTGAGGATTTATTGTTCTCAAGTGCAACACTACTCCAATAGTCGAGAGACGTGGCTGCTATGTACTCAATACTATTGTTCTTGATACAGGTCTACACTTATCGACAGGATACGATAAATGCATTGTGTCGTAGTCACTTCCTGCATAAACACGAATAGAAACGGACATAACCTAACCTCTTTCCTAAAACAGGCAGCATAGGGCGCCTAATCAATGAAAGCATCGTGAGAAAAGAAGATACGATTAAAAAGGAACAATTCCTTCATTGCCATCAATGATTTCAACTTCAAATTTATTATAGTTGTGATAAAACGAAAATAGGAACACTTTGCTCTATTATGTAACTAATGACATCACCGTGTCTCTTTTGATTTATAAAAATATAGTGAAAATAACCATTTATCAGCAATGGTAAGCACTACCTCCGACAATATCCTTTTTCTGTGCAGATGAATCGAGTGGAGGACATTTAACAATAACTGCAGTATTATATCGATATGGACTCGCTTCGCTCAATCACAAAAGGGTAAGCAACATAAGACCTAATCGTACAGACACAACACGACCCTAGTAGTACGGTCAGGACACTACTTCTAACCGTTCACACATAACAATACTCCTAATCGTAATGACGTAACACAACACCTAATCGTACAGACGTAACACGACGACCTTATCGTACAGACGTAACACTTTACCCGTACACACGTAACAATACTAATCGTAAAGACGTAACAACTACACCTAATCGTAAAGGCGTAATATTACCCCTAATCTTACTTACGTAACACTACCCCTTATAGTACAGACGTAACATTACTGCTAATCTTAAAGACGCAACACTACAATTAATCCTACAGATATAGAGCTACACCTAGCCGTATAGATGTAACAATACTCTTACCCGTGAAGACGTCACTCTACAATTAGTAGCACATACACCTAATGTACAGATGTAACACTTCTCCTACTCGTAGAGACGTAACAATACTCCTAATTGTAAAAACGTAACAATACTCCTTCATATAAATACGTAACAATACTTCTAATTGTAAAGACGTAACAATACTCCAAATCGTAAAGAGGTAATAATACTCCTAATTGTAAAGACGTAATAATACTCCTTCTTATAAATACGTAACAATACTTCTAATTGTAAAGACGTAATAATACTCCTTCTTATAAATACGTAACAATACTCCTAATTGTAAAGACGTAATAATACTCCTTCTTATAAATACGTAACAATACTCCTAATTGTAAAGACGTAATAATACTCCTTCTTATAAATACGTAACAATACTTCTAATTGTAAAGACGTAATAATACTTCTAATTGTAAAGAGGTAATAATACTCCTAATTGTAAAAACGTAACAATACTTCTAATTGTAAAGACGTAATAATACTCCTTCTTATAAATACGTAACAATACTCCTAATTGTAAAGACGTAATAATACTCCTTCTTATAAATACGTAACAATACTTCTAATTGTAAAGACGTAATAATACTCCTTCTTATAAATACGTAACAATACTCCTAACTGTAAAGACGTAATAATACTCCTTCTTATAAATACGTAACAATACTCCTAATTGTAAAGACGTAATAATACTCCTTCTTATAAATACGTAACAATACTTCTAATTGTAAAGACGTAATAATACTTCTAATTGTAAAGAGGTAATAATACTCCTAATTGTAAAAACGTAACAATACTTCTAATTGTAAAGACGTAATAATACTCCTTCTTATAAATACGTAACAATACTCCTAATTGTAAAGACGTAATAATACTCCTTCTTATAAATACGTAACAATACTTCTAATTGTAAAGACGTAATAATACTCCTAATTGTAAAGAGGTAATAATACTCCTAATTGTAAAAACGTAACAATACTTCTAATTGTAAAGACGTAACAATACTCCTTCTTATAAATACGTAACAATACTCCTAATTGTAAAGACGTAATAATACTCCTTCTTATAAATACGTAATAATACTCCTAATTGTAAAGACGTAATAATACTTCTAATTGTAAAGAGGTAATAATACTCCTAATTGTAAAGACGTAATAATACTCCTTCTTATAAATACGTAACAATACTCCTAATTGTAAAGACGTAATAATACTCCTTCTTATAAATACGTAACAATACTTCTAATTGTAAAGACGTAATAATACTCCTAATTGTAAAGAGGTAATAATACTCCTAATTGTAAAAACGTAACAATACTCCTTCTTATAAATACGTAACAATACTTCTAATTGTAAAGACGTAACAATACTCCAAATCGTAAAGAGGTAATAATACTCCTAATTGTAAAGACGTAACAATACTTCTAATTGTAAAGACGTAACAATACTCCTAATTGTAAAGACGTAACAATACTCCTAATCGTAAAGAAGTAACAATACTCCTAATCGTAAAGACGTAACAATACTCCTGATCGTAAAGAGGTAACACTACACCTACTCGTACAGACGTAGCACTATCTTTTATCGTACAGACGTAACACTACCCGTTAAGGTAGAGACATAACCCTACCCCTTAAGGTAAAGACGTAACACTACCCTTTAAGGTTAAGACGTTACAACTACCGCTGAAGGTAAAGACGTAACAATACTTCTAATCGTATAGACGTTACAC
>JASEVX010001524.1:0-15133 GCA_031761405.1 Serripes groenlandicus | reverse complement strand
AATTTCATGGAAGAAAATAAAGATTTGTCAATATTATAGTGTCTGCCTTTTCCATGGACAAGTCAGGATAATTGTCAATGGACAGATTTGCCCATGCTTCTGTCCATGGACAAAGAGACTCTGCTTTTAACAGTACATTGACAATACTATTAATAGCTAGGGGGACTACTGAACATTATCAGAACAGTGACATTGGAATTCGTTACAATTTATAATTTAGAAAACATAACATATTGCAATGTTTATTCAATTTAAATTTATTGTCTTACATTGAAGGAACGACAGCAAAAACAAACAAAATCACGTTATTTGTCTTCATTTTCTTGAACCATCAACGGTGACACAAAAGCGAATTTCTTTGCCCTGATTTCGGAAACATACAATTATAACATACATGGTATTCAACCTTTTCCTTATCAGTTCACATTAGGCCATAAGGTTTCAAAAAACCTCAACTGAATGGCGTTGACAAGGTATTTGCTTCACACGTGAGGTTCAATTTAAATCTTGGTCATGACCTTGAACCTGCAAGACTATTTAAATATTGGCTTCTGCACACTCAATGAAGTAAACTTTGTGCATGTTATGTAATTTTGAAACCGTAATCATAACAATGTGCGTCTATCAAGTGAAAAAGTAATAGCTTTATCAACAAAAATAGAGTGTTGCACTCTAAATTTGAATTATTTATAGATTTAAAACCAATTGTCCAGAACCTTATCGGAACACTGATTATGTAACAACATTATCAATTACATTAAAATGATTAATTACTGCAAATGCATCTATTTCATCGTAATATAAATGGTGCTTTCGGTCTTACACACATATACATGCATGTTTGATTGATCTATATATCAGTAGTTTTTCAAGTACTGCAGTAGATATATTGACCCTCAAAATCCACAAAGAAATAGAAATTTTCTTTCAAGCTAGAACTGTAAATAATAACATTTGTATTAGTGGCACATGCATCAAAAAAAATCGTCTACTCTCAGGAAAGGGTTAATGTGTGTTGCAGTGGAATGATCCTCTATCACCGTCACCGTTAGGTTGTTGTGTAAGATTTTTCAAATTAAAAACACATCGCGAGCAACGAGTAAAATCTGTAAGAACTATATAGACTAGTACTTGTTACAGAGTATGCCTAAATAAATAAATGTATATCTGCTTTGCCAACACACCAGGACCGTGAACTGCTTGTAAATTAATGTTGGACTCATTAAAAGGACCACGGCACATTTATCCGCATTATATTGGTAACGCCATTGACAGGAATATTGATAGCAAATGTTTATCATATGTTGTAGGGCTTTACCAGATAAAGCTAGACTTAAGGTTCATATCGTCTACAAAGAACGGGGCACATATTTTAATAAACGAATGGACTATTTCCAGTCTAGTACAAAAGGTGGGTTTTTTTCCCCCATGACGTGGACCAACTTATCGTTCGCAGGAATATTGATAGCAAATGTTATCATATGTTGTAGGGCTTTACCAGATAAAGCTAGACTTAAGGTTCATATCGTCTACAAAGAACGGGGCACATATTTTAATAAACGAATGGACTATTTCCAGTCTAGTACAAAAGGTGGTTTTTTTCCCCCATGACGTGGACCAACTTATCGTTTCGCACCATGAACACATTGTAAGGAAAACTCTGTATGTCACAATCCTTGTCTTCTCCACATTAATCACGTTAATGCATCTGTGTAAGGTGAGGACATAGACGAGCCCGAGCCAGATCCTTCTCTCACCGTCTTCACGGTTTTAGTCCAAGATGCTTCTTTTTGTCAAAATCTGTCCCATCAGGGGCGTAGCTTGGCAATAATCAATGTGTAATGAGTAAATTTACTGATAATGATCAGTAGTCATTTTGCCACAATGTTTCAGCTTTATTCAATAATGAAACTCTAATTTGTAGAGATTTTCAATACTTTTAAAGTCGTTTTCTGCAAAGTTTCTGTTCGTGTGTAAGGGCGGAATTTGTTTATCTATGTAGAATATCTATCTATTCAATCTATACGTTGAATCAAAATGCATTGTAGACATAATTATAAATAGTTTAACCCTTTCCCACGTATAGACGCTTTCTGACGCCTCTGCATTGGACGGCTTTAGAACACTTTATTGCAAACGAAAAAATTGCTCATGATGAGGAATTTGTCCATATGCCACAACATTTCATTCCTATTCAATAACTATAATTTGTTTTATAGTGATAAGTCATACTTTAGTCTGGGTCTTTTCAAAATCGTCTGCTGAAGATGTGTTCTATGTAAGCAGGGTTAACCCTTTCCCTCATACGACAATTCTGCAGCAGACGACTTTGATCATGTTTTGCCAAAAAAATAAAAAATCTTTATAATTGAATGGATAACCTATGACTAATAGTGGAAAACATTGTGGCAAAAGGAGAAAGTGCACGTTTTGTGCAATTTCTTCTATTGTCACTATGTTTTCAAATAGCTGTCTGCTGCAGATGCGTCAGAAAGCGTATATATGAGGGGAAGGGTTAAACTATGTCCTGATATGTATCATTGGAGATTACAATGATTAAAACCCCAAAACTATTTAGAATACTACATATTTCAAATGCATCTGCTTCCTTCGTGGTACATTTTTTAGTGCCACGTTAAATGTAGATAATAAGTATTGTTTAAGAAAAACCATGATTAGAATCTTTAGAGAAGACAAGATGATATTTGATTAGTTACTGTTGTTAAGTAGAGAACTCGAACATCCAGCAGACGGATTTTAACAAGGCGTATACCAAGACACGTCCGGCGTCATGCCGGGGGAACAGGGTCTACCATTGCATCGATGCATAACCCTGGTGTAAAGTGTTAGTTGGAGAAACGATGTAAATAGGACACCATTGACGACACGTAAGATTGTATTTCTTTTATAACCCTGAAGGGTCGTTTGTCTTCCACCAAGGGGCTAACAGTCCGTGTTGAAAAGCAGCCAGTTGTTTTGGTAGTTTGTTGTGTGGATTATTGGTGTTAGAAAGCCAGGACACACATGAGTAGTTTAACTTGCCGCTATGATATGACTGAAAAATTGTTGAAAACGGCGTTAAAACCCTATCAAACGAACAAACAAAATATTACCATTTGACAAATACAACAAATCTGCAAAAGTCGACTTTAAAAACGATGATTTGGAAAATCTACTGAAAGTATAACGATAGAAAAGAGTTGATAACGTTGTGGGGAAAAGAACAATTTTCCTTTTGCCTGCATCTGGAAAAAAATGTTTAATCTGATTTGTCTCTAATTTTAAACTCATCAAAATCCGTTATTTCCAAACAATCACCGAAACCATAGGATCCTGGCACGCTATTTAAAATAAATACAAAATGTATACTCTACCATATATAGACATCTATATATAAAATATTTTCTTTTGACCGAAACTGTTTCGTTGAACTTTGTTTATGTTTTGTTCTATATAAGAGAAATATCTTATTGTGGCCGAGCTGGGGTTCGAACTCGCACGCCCTGGATTGACAGCCCGCGTCGCTACCGACTGAGTTACCGGAGAAATTAATGACTCAATCGGCTTAGGAAAATACTTCACCTGAGTCTTCACTGTACGTATATGTTTTACCTGAGTCTTCACTGTACGGATATGTTTTACCTGAGTCTTCACTGTACACAGATAAGTTTTCAATTTGTATGGGATATGTTTTCAAAGTCGTCTGTTGCAGATATGCTGTATGTGGGAAAGGGTTAAAAGAAAAAAGCTTCCAAAATGTCAGATATTTCCTCAACTTAGTTTCGGTAACTTGATTTCTCCCATTTCCACATTAGGTTAATATATTTGCTGATGCCGAAGCGCGAGAGTCGTCTCTATCAAGTTTGCCCCAAAACTATTAAAGTAAATTCTGTGATGCTGTAATCTCAGAATTCGCGCTCAAGTATCTGATTGGTCAGTAGCAGACTCTATCAGAACTCTTATTTGGAGCAAAGAGAAAGTGTTCAGAGTTTAAATGATTCGGACCCTGCAGCCTCTCCACAGTAATTACCGAAGAAGTGTTGCATGCCCTATGTTTGTGATATAAAATCATGTTAAGACAATCCACTTTTCTCCATGTGGAAACACAACTATTCAGTCCAACCTGTGTTATAAGACCACCCATGGGTTAGAAACCAATCTGGTCTTTGTTCGCAGGTGGTCTTTAATGTCAGGATCATTTTTTGCAGAAAAGAAGTATTTGGAAAAATAAAAGGTTGCTATAAACAGTGATTTGCTATACTAAGAGGTCTTTAAAAATGCTGAACTCCAGGGTATAGATAGCATAGTAAAAGTTTTAAAACTGTTTAAAAGTTGTCTTGAAATATTAATAATTTCAATTTCCAGTAAAATAATCATCTAAATATTGATTCTTATGCTTCATTTTTATGCTCCATTTTTACTTGGTAGACATACCCAGTAAGCCAAGTTATGTTTATTTGTATGACTTTCAATTGACTGTTTTACAACATTTCCTGCCAAAATAGTTAAGAACTATGTATAACATGTACTTACTTTGTTGTCACTATTAGCAATATTTGCAGAAGTTTCTGCGTTTCAATATTGTGATATCCATTTTGGAGTTCAGCACCTTCAACCAAGGTTTAACTGTAATTTGGAAACTTAACGTTTGGTTGCTATAGACAGTGACTTGCTATACAAAGGGTGTCTTTAACACAGGTTTGACTGTAATTGTGAAACTAAAGGTTTGGTTGCTATAGACAGTGACTTTCTATACAAAGATGGTCTTTAAGCCAGGTTTGACTGTAATTGTGAAACTAAACGTTTGGTTGCTATAGACAGTGACTTGCTATACAAAGGTGGTCTTTAAGCCAGGTTTGACTGTAATTGTGAAACTAAACGTTTGGTTTCTATAGACAGTGATTTGATATACAAAGGTGGTCTTCAACACAGGTTTAATTGTAATTGTGAAACTAAACGTTTGGTTTCTATAGACAGTGACTTGCTATATAAAGGTGGTCTTTAACACAGGTGTGACTGTACTATACTCCTCTGGCGGGTACGACGCTGAAAGCAATAGTGGGAAGGGGAGGTGCGTTTTTAAAATCTCGGAATTAAGGAATTCCTTTTCCACCACACTTTTTCGGAATTGTCTTGAAACATCATGTATGATACTTGTTTTGTCGCGTTAATCCTTTCCCTCATACAAACGCATTTTGACGCATCAGTCGACTTTTGAAAACATTGTGGGAAATGGACAAATTGCTTTATAATGAGCAATTTCTCCATTTGCCTCAATGTTTTCAATTCTATTCAATGAACTATTATTTTATTTAAAGAGATTTTGCATATTTTTTCGGGTTTGTTTTCAAATTCATCTGCTGCAAATGTGTTGTACGTGAGAAAGAGTATAAGGTCGATGCTCCGTTTCCCCCTAAACCTCTCATCGCCGACAATAAGCCAACTTTTGACACGATTAGAGTTGACAAATTCTGAAATTGCAATACAAAAAAAGGCTTAACCCTTTTCCCTCATACAACATATACGAAGCAGACAAATTTCAAAATATCCAGGCAAATATATGGAAAATCACTGTAAGGGAACGTTTAATTATTGAAATTAGTTGAAAACATTGTGGCAAAGGGAGAAAATGATCAATGTTTTCAAAAGTCATCTGCTGAAGATGCGTCGAAAAGCGTTAATTTGTTGAAAAAGAGTTAAATCAGAAATGTCTCGGGTTTCATCATTTTCTATTCGGTCTTGATTTTCCAAAAAAAAGTGTGTGGGGTTTGCATTCATCTCCTCCAGGATTTGTTTAATTTGAATGGTCTAAAATAAAATCTACAGCAGACGACTTTGAAAACATGAAGTAAAAATATGGAAACTTTCTATAAATGAAATAAGAAGAATTGATAAAATCATTATCGTAGACGGAGAAATTACTCGTGTTGAGCAAATTCCCCTTTTTGTCACAATGTTTTCAAAAACTATCTGCTACAGAGGCGCCAGAAAGCGTCTGTATGTGGGAAAGGGTTAATCCAGTCACCGCATTTTGAAAACAATACAAGGGGTCTACTTTACTGAAATTCAATATACTATGGAATCGTTAAAAGTTCGTCTGCATAATGGTAAAGATTTAAAGGTTTTAACCTAATACGGCTTAATGAGCCCCGCCATTTAAAAGACACCTTACCATCGGGACTTTGATTTAAAATGTTAATATAGCTCAAGGCTGAATGTGAATGTGTGCCAACCATCGATGACAATATGTGGGTTTCCATGTTTGCATATTGTTTATTAGGATGCAATACAATACAATATACTTTATTGAATAAAAACTGCAAGTTTTAAAACAAGCAAACTCATAACAAATGTCATATATATCCATTATATAGATATGCTATAAACAGCCTAACTAATGTGACTTAATGTAAGACTTGATAATGCTACCCAAACAAATCCTTTGTGATAACAGTGTGTTAATATTGTACATGTATGTACATGTACTTTTATATTGTTAATATTGTAGAGGTCCATATAGAAGATTGGACTTGTCCAAATGCGTAATCTCTTTTAGTAAAGTATATTATTACTAACACAAAATTGGCCTTTATTTGCTTTCCATTTTTAATAATAGTATTCTAATTGTAAACTTACAAATTGATGCAATATCTGAGTCGCTAAATCATCTGGTTAAGCCAATCAAAGGTTGCATTACTTTAACATTTAGAATATTCTGCAAGTTAAGAATGATTATGAATTGAACATTTTCTCACTTGCAGACGCAATTGACGCATCTACGATTTTTTGAAAAAACATTGCGGCAAAAGTATAAATTGTTCGTAATCAGACATTTCTCCTTTTGCCTCAATGTTTTCAACTTTGTTCAATGATCAAACTGTTATTTAGATGTTCCATAGTTTTGCCTAGATGTTTTCAAAAACGGTTGCAAAATGTGTTTTATACTGGAAAGGGATAAAAAGGTTGTTGAATTCGAATAATCCTGGCCATAGAGACCCTATCCAGGTTATTTTAGAGTGAATGAATGACCAACATGACTCCGGTCCGACTTCACGGGAATTTTAGAAATGGCTTTCCCTCCTCGATGGGGTTAGCATTACGACCGACAGGTTGATGTCAGGGTGAATGGAACAGAAGTACTGATAATATACCCAGGAAACGCCGTGGTATAACTGAAAATTATTGAAAGCGGTATAAAGCACCAAACAATCAATCAATCAACCGACTTCACGGGATAATAGACTGACCTTTATCTTCGCTGATACCCGGCCGGGTAGCTCAATTGGTAGCGTATCTGACTCGTGATCTGGAGGTCACGGGTTCGATACCCGGTTGCGGCGACATTCTTTCGGGCGATGTTTTCCATTGCCTCTCACCTCTGATCTATGTGAGAAAGTAGTCAGTGGCTTCGAAAGAAGGTTGTGTAAGTACTGGTGTGGGAAAGCCAGGAAAACATGGGTAGGTGCACTGACCGCCGTGATATGACCAAAGCTGTTGAAAGCGGCGTTAAACTCCAAACAAACAAACAAAAAAAATCTTCGCTGATCATATTTACCCGAAAATTAAAGTGAGGCGTTCCACGAGAACCAACATTTTGGACTCTGCGTAATATATCGACCCAGATCAGCCTGCTCTGTCCGCGCAGGCTTATCCGGGCCGACACATTTCCGTCTCAGGGAGAAAGAGGTATAAAGTAATGATTCCTTAAACAGAAAATCCACAGGAGGCGAAAACTGTCTGCCTGGATGAGCCTTCTCGGCATGCGTAGGCTGAACCGGGTCGATACTTTACGCAGAGTCCACAATGTTGGTTTTCTCGTGGATTGGCTCAAGTGTGGGTTTTTTCATGCCATGGTTCAAATTATATATATAGGAAATTCAATCCAGATTACAATTCCTATCGATTTGAACCGTTTAGAAAAATAGCGTGGATCCTTTAGGTGTTTAGGGGGGCGTATAATTGTTAAACTCGTTAATCCTTTTCCTCATGTTAAAACCTATCGACAGTTTTTACAAAATATATTTTTCCAACGCATATGTAAAATATATATGACAATGAAAATAGATTAACCAAAAATCAAGTAGAAGTGCCATAGTCAACTTATAAACCGAAAGGTATAGTAGAAAAAGAAGTAAATCGCATATTGTCTTTAAATGACGGTTCAATGCCCATACTGATTATGGGAACTCCCGAAATCGAAGACGACGAAGGAAAATGATAGAAAAAAATGCAAAGTAGACTGAGAAACAAAAGCACATTAAGAGCAATATTTCTTTTATTTTCTCATAATTTTTTATAAGTCATTCACTACAGAGACCTAAAACCACACCAGATTCAAAACTGAAATTGTAATAAATTATATAAATCTAGTATGAGCACTTTTATAACAAAACTAATGCACGGTCAACACCAATCAAACATGCGCTACAGCTCTTCCTAAGTTCTAATCATTTTATTCAATCTAATAAATGTAATAATTTCGTTTTCATATTTTTCTTTCGAACTTGTAAAATGAGTACCAAAACAAATGATATTCAAGATGTAATACGTAAAATATCCCGTAATGATATATCGACGGGTGCATTATATTGTCAAGGGTGACAAAGCATTAATCCATTCATAATTTTACAAGCGTTACAATCCATCTTAACAACGGTCTATTCAAATGTAATTCTAAACAGATCTTGTAACAGATATCATATAGACCTGACGTTACTCTGGGATTTTAAACGTTATAAAAAAAAATTGATTTTGAATATATTTTAGATTTGTATATTGGATTTTAATTTAACTATTTTAAAGAACAGAGGTAAACAATTAGTTTTAATGCAGTTTGCAGATTTATTTATTTCTCTCTCTCCCTCTTTTTCTCTCTGTTTTTCTCTCTCTGATTGATCTGGATCCGCACCACATCTGCTGCAGTGCCATAACAAAACACATGTATCATTGTATGCGGGAAATTGATAATTAAGATAATATCTAAATCACGTTACCATTTCAGTGATGGCGGACAGACCAAGATCGACAGGCAGTACACTTAGTCACGTTACTGAATCCGCAAGAACGCAAGTTTCAGACGCCCGTTCCGGTGGGGCAACCCCGGCTCACAAGTCATGGACAGCTTATCAAGGACCAGTTTTATACACAGGTACGCGTTTATTCTTTAATTTAATGTTCTAATATCGTCTCAGATTATATGGATGAAACGATTCAGTTGGAAAGGTTTGTGAGTAGTCATAATCAGTTGTCCAAATCTCATTAAAATCAGACTAAAACAATTCGCTCTACGTTTATTGGATCTGACAACACCGCATACAAGTTCGTCTCGAAATGATCCTATACACTTCAATATTCATGAGCTGGTACGCGGTTGCTTGACCAATAAAATCACACGATACAACCAATACTCAGTTTTATACAATCGGAAAACTCGACAATCACCGCTTCTCTATTCTTGTTTATTTATATGGGTTATCTCCCCTGTATCATTCCTAACGATTTGCAGGCAAACAATCTAATCGGCTGTCGCAAAGGTCAATCTGAGACGATCTTTACGAGCGAGCGAAGTTAAGGTCTGGTTTTAATGAGATTGCAGTTGTCCAGACCCCGGTATGGGTAACCGTTTACAAGATATAATAGTTTTATATTCGTCAGCCATGACAACATACTCGTAAACATTTGCATGTCTCGGATATTGGAAACAAAGTTTTGATACAGAGTTGAAGCATTGACATTTAAACTAGTCTGCTGCTTTGACCTCTGAATCAGTGTTAACATATTTGTGTTTGTTCACAGCAGCCGACGCCTTTGTAAGCTATTTCGTCGTAAACCACACATGAGTGAAATGAATTAGCTGCTGCTTGATAATATTAAAGACGATTCGGGGGATGAAGGACATTTCTTTGTGGCACCGTTAATTGGTGAAGGAGCTTTTTCGGAATCCCCAATAATCACTTCGTTATCCGTCTAACTGAACCTGTTTAAAGTATGTTCGGTCCAGCGGAGGTATAGGGATGTTACGAATTGAATAAATGACCCGTTTCGACCGTCTAACTTGGGTCGATCTTCTAGCAAGACTTCCTCATTTTTGTACTTAATATAGGACAATTGAGTGATTGATTGATTGATTGATTGATTGTTTGGTGTTTTATGCCATTTTCAACAATCTTTCAGTTATATCACAGTGTTTCCTGGGTAAGCTACCAGTACTACTGGTCTATTTATTCTAAAACCAGTAAGTCAGTCG
Organism: Serripes groenlandicus; assembly: GCA_031761405.1. Classification (NCBI taxonomy): domain Eukaryota; kingdom Metazoa; phylum Mollusca; class Bivalvia; order Cardiida; family Cardiidae; genus Serripes; species Serripes groenlandicus. Next base: position 4,887 of record JASEVX010001524.1, on the reverse strand, counting down.
TTATTCTCATCCTCGCAACCCATAAGCGCAAAGGGGAACAGCCATTACTACCATTGGGCAATACAATGTATAACAACCCGCATATTCAAGATTGCCTTTGTATCGACACTGCGTCTGTCATTTGCTAATTCGCATGTGCATTTAGAGAATAAGATCGCTATATTGCTGTCATAATCTTGATAGTAAAGATTCCAGCCAATTAGCTGTCAATAATTCAAGTACTTTGAATTGATAAAAATGCATTTTCTGTGTACAAGTTAAAGTAATATACGGCTGATTTTGCCACAATGTTTTCAAAAGTCGTCTGTTGCAGATGCGTCCGATTGCGTCTATAATTGGGAATGGGTTAATAAATTAGTAGCGAGCAATATAGACAAAGACAGGACTGCACAAAGTTGCCGGCTGAACTCTGTCTACACAGTTTGAAATTGTAGTTTCAAGTCATGCATATCATGATTAGCGAATTTGTGCGTGTATAATTAGACGAGGGTTAAATTATGCCCTTGCCTAACACCGAAAGACGTTCACGGTTTGAGAGACTAACGCATTTTAAAATAAGCCGTTCCGTGAAAAAATCAACATTATGGACTCTGCTTAATGTATCGACCAAGATCAGCCTGCGCAGTCCGCGCAGGCTAATCCGGTGGACCGACACATTCCGTCTCAGGATGATAGAGGTGTCTTCGCGGTACGCTTAGGCTGATAAGGTTCGATACTTTTCGCAGAGTCCACAATGTTGGTTTTCTCGTAATTCGGCTCAAATTGATTGATTTTCAGGCCCGAGTGGACTCCGGAACCAGCGTGTCAACACACAGCATGACTTCCAATCAACCGGTGAAAATTTAAACTCCACAGAAATAACCAGTCAAATGAGTTATCTGAACAGACCGCCACCGGGGGCTTCTTTCCCGCTGGCTAAAAATGGACAGATCGGAGAGATAGGATGGGTGTTTGAAAAGTTACATCTTGTGAACGGATTATGAAAAGCTCCCCCGGACTTAGTACAACATCGTTCCTCATCAATCAAATGTTCTTCTAGCAAATCGGATGTGATTTAAAAACAAAAAGAAAAAAAAAAGTTTCAATTTTCTTATAATATTACTGGATGACATAACCCTGGTCTTGACCTGTGTGCAATGAAATAATAGTATATGATTACGACGTACACGAATCTCCATTCAATATGTGATTTGTTTAATTTACGAAGCACAGTTTAAACTTAATGAACATACGTGTATTTCTTAATTTACTAATATATATATATATATATGAGCCGCGTTTTGCGATTTGGACTTTTGTTGACTACTTAACGGGTCATATGAAAGTAAATTTAAGTAAAATAGTTGGAGCTACAGCTCTAGGTGGGTTGCTTTTGTAAAAATAATTTGCTCGTCTAAATGATATGTAGAGGGTCAGTGTAGGGGTCCTTTGAGGAATCACAGGCTCGCTTTAAAAGTCCTCATTGTTCCCTTTACCCACATACAACAAATCTGCAGCAGACGACTTTGAACATACTTTGTTAAACAAATAGAAGTTCTCTATAATTGAATGGATAACCTATGACTAAAAGTGGAAAACATTGTGGCAAAAGGAGAAATTGCTCGTTTTGAGCAATTTCTTCTTTTGTCACTATGTTTTTTAAAAAGCCGTCTGCTGCAGAGGCGTCAGAAAGCGTCTATATGAGGGAAAGGGTTAAGACTAAAACTCGCTAAGCGCGGCTCATACGTTTTAACGTTTACACAAAGGCAGGGATTAGGTTCATTGTTGCCAATAATCCACGATGGTCAGGATAGAAAATCGGGGTAGATTCGAAAATCGTATTATACATTTGTGCACCCATAAGGGTCTCTGCACTTCACCAAAATCACTAATAAAATTGCAAATAAAACTCACGTTCGCCAAGAGTAGCAAATCCAACAAGTTACTTAAAAAAAAGGTGAAGAATTCGGATGGATATAATTGCGATCGCAAAATGGGATCACGTTCATTGAAGACTCATCAGTATTTTTACGCTATTCTGTGATAATTTACCACTTATAGAATAGTGTTTTATTTATATTTGTTCAAGTTTGGCCATGTTTAGATATAGTTATGTTATTAGGATATAGTCTCAGTTTTACCCTAGTTAGTTATGTTTTAGAGAATAGTTATATATTTACTTCTTTAATAGTTTAGTCATATTTATATATATGTTGTGTTTCCGTTTTTAGTCTTTTTAAACATCTTAGTCTGCCTACTAGCGATTGTTATCAGAAATCGTGTAACGGTTTCTTTCTACTAGTTGTTTCAGCTTTGTTGAATCCACCCACTTTGTGGACAGTAGTAACATATACGTGTCTTAAAATTCAACGGTCCATTGAAAAAGCAATGGCGAGCAAGGTTTACGAATGGTGATCTATATATCTACTCGAAAGAGCTCGGCGATTTCCGTATGACATCAGCGTTTATTAACAGTATATAAATTCGGATATTTCCGTCAAAAGCCGTAAGAGATCGGTATTGTTCTCGGATTTGCCGGGCCATTTCAACCGGAAACGGCCGACAAGCCAACAAACAATACCGAGCCCAAACAACTTCATACGGAAAGTTCCGAGCTCATTATGTATGCTAAACATTAAGTTTGACGAGGAAGAGTGCTGTTAAAGAAAACAACTTGATGGTACTGAGGATTTCGACAAATCAACGGATGTTCGTCGCAGAGAAAATCAGGAACTGAGTGTTCTTGCAGACACTTAGGCAAACAATCTTGCTTTCAAATCAACCTATTAAAAAACACACGTGATTTTACACTAATAGAATAATAATTTACAAGAAGTGATAGGCGGTCGGTACTTGCTCTGAAGGCCTTTAACAACACGTATTTCAGTCGCTCTTAAAACCTGTTGTTTTTCACAAAAAGACGTGAGTTTTGTAGTCAAATTTAGGTTCAATAATGGTGTTTCATGTGTTTCTGCGTTTGGTTTTTTCAGCGAATAGAGATAGAGCGAGAGAGCGAGAGAGCGCGCGCGAGAGAGAGAGAGAGAGAGAGAGAGAGAGAGAGAGAGAGAGAGAGAGAGAGAGAGAGAGAGAGAGAGAGAGAGAGAGAGAGAGAGAGAGAGAGGAGAGAGATAGAGAGAGAGAGAGAGAGAGAGAGAGAGAGAGAGAGAGAGAGGAGAGAGAGAGAGAGAGAGAGAGAGAGAGAGAGAGAGAGAGAGAGAACGCACACTTACCCAAACAATATTTCAAAATACATGTATCGGTTACTATATAATTTGCAATCAGTATTAGAGCCACAGGTGCCAGTCTCATTTAAAATCTAAAAATAGCATTTGACTATATAATTGGCAGTTGAAAGGGAAATGTACCTTGCCAATATATAGTCAAATGCTATTTTTAGATTTTAAACGAGACTGGCACCTGTGATTAGAGCCCTGCTTAAACATGAATTTCATTGTTGATGCTTCTACTACTTATCATCACCAAACAATGTAGATAAGTAAGAGGTTTAACAGTTATTTTGGTGACGGGTCGTTTGAAAGTTTTTAGTAGTTTATAGAGAAGTAGTGTAGAATGTTTGCAGTGAATCGTAGCTTATATTCATAGTCGTAGTTATTAGTCGTAGTTCGTAGATTACATTGCAGTGTTTAGAAGTAGAAACATAGATATATATATATAATACATATTTGCAGTGAACGTAGTTAGTATCAGTAGAAGTAGAACGTTTGCAGTGAACGTAGTTAGTATCAGTAGAAATAGAACGTTTGCAGTGAATGTAGCTAGTATCAGTAGAAGTAAAACGTTTGCAGTGCACCTTAGAAGTAGTTTTGTAGATAGTCGTAGAAGTAGAATGAGTGTCGTGAAATAGTTTCTTGTGCAACGCTCATGACACTTCTAAAAGAGTTTCCTAATAAACGATTTTACACACGTAAAATTTCTGGTATTCGAAATAAAATTAAAATAGATTAAGTCACACATGTCTCGTGGCGTGCGATTCCTGTGACAGCGGGGGTTAAACATTGGGTTCTCCCCGGACTTGGCGCCAGTTCTGCTTGAGTATTATCCATGAAGTATCCATCGAGACTTATTAACACTTGTATTTTTAAAATGGACGTGTCTAGATTTGCATTTAGAAGAAAGCGTCTATAGCCAATATTAGAAACATCAAGATTTAACATGCTGATTTGGGCAGCTAAACAGTATAGAGCCTGCTGAGACGGCGCGAAAACGCCTACTGGTATGGCTCTAGACTGGTGGCACAGAGCATTCAAAGGATTAATATACAAGTAAGTTATAAGAAACTAAAGAACTTAAGGTTTCACAATCTACCTAAAATAAATAGGTTCAAAGTTTAGATTTACTTTCAAATTGTGAATCGTGGATTATATTATGAGTATGTTGACTGGGCTCCTGTCATAATAAGTTGTGTACACATTTGTAATGAGCCTAGGAAACGATCGTTGACCAGGGAACTATAGTGGAGTAAACCTTTGAAGTGACAGTGGAAATCCACGTTAGAGCAGGCTCGTCAATTAATTAACAACACATTTTCTTGGTTTCAAACAGGTGTTATTATATAGTGAAATTTAAAAAAAGAACCGTGGTCTGGTCGGTCGATTTTTGGGGTCTTGCTGACACTTCGTAACCGGAATGACAAGGAAGGGTAACTTTACTTCCAGGGGCGGTAGCTCCTTTAGGCACTGCAAAATGCCCCAAAATGCAAGCTGCGGCGATAGACATCTGCGTAATATATCGACCAGATCAGCCTGCGCTGTCCGCGCAGACTGATCCGGACGAAACATTCCGTCTTAGGGGGATATATGTATAGAGTAGTGATTCCTGAAACAGAAACTCCACAGGAGGCGAAAAGTGTCTATCCGGGTAGGCCTGTGTGGCATGCTTTAGGCTGAT
>JASEVX010001523.1:0-15145 GCA_031761405.1 Serripes groenlandicus | reverse complement strand
GACATTTCTGTTATATAACCCCGTTACCCAAAGTGAAACAACGTATGAGCCATCCCGCTAGAAAACCAACATTATTTATTATTTATTGGGGTTTTACGCCGCTTTCAACATTATTTCAGTTATATCACGGCGACAGTTCACTTATTCATGATCCCTGGGTAAACAAACCAGTACTAGGCTAGAAAGTGTGACTTGCCCAAAGGGCACTCCACCATGACCGAGGTGCCGGGACTGGGATCGAACCCGGGACACCTGGTTTCGAAATCCCCGACGCTAACCTCTACCACAGCGGATTAAAAAAAAAAACACCCTTATGGCCTCTGTGTAATATATCGACCCAGATCAGCCTGCGCAGTCCGCGCAGACTGATCCGGGCCGACACATTCCATCTCAATGGGATATAGGTATAGAGTAATGATTCCTGAAACGGAGAATCCACAGGAGGCGTAAAGTGCCTATCCGGGTAAGCCTGCGCGGCATGCTTAGGCTGACCCGGGTCGATTACGAATCCACAATGTTGGTTTTCTCGCGGGACGGCTCAATTGATTCAGAATATGTAAGACATCATATTGCATTACCCAGGGATCATAAATAACTTATATAATTGATTATTATGTTGAAATCGGCGTTAAATACAACTCCATGTGGAAAACCTTAGAAATTGTATGTTAATTACATCAATGTGCGTTAAAATATTTCATATTTAGCTAACACATTTCTATATACTACTTATAACATATGCATTGTAAGGCATGATGGCTACCCATACCAATGCACGTGACTAATAAAGTTATATATTACAAAAAAAAATATTTTGAAACGGATTAAACGTTCATTGTACGACACAGCACCGGTTAATTGATTATATTACTAAATATTCTCCAAAAGGTGTACTCATTTTCTGAAGTATTGATTGATTGGTATTATACGCCGTTTTCAACAAATTTTCAGACATATCACGGCGGCCAGTTTACCTATTAATGTGTTTCCAGTACTCCACACAACATACTTTCCGAGCAACGGGCTGTTCTTTCCTCATAGACTGTTAGCCCATTGGTGGAAGACGAATGACGCTGGTCACAGTGACTTTTGTCAAGCGTCAGAAAGAATGATGGCCATGCTGGGGTTCGAACCCACAACCCCTGGATTGACAGCTGACGTCGCTACCAACTGAGCTACCGGGGATCGGTAACAATGGGCCATTGGCTTCCCTCCAGGGTGCTAAGCTTACCTGATGTAGGTGTATTTGTATTAAAACTGAGCTACAGGGGCTCGGTCAAAAGTTGTACACAATCTCTGGAGTAGCTTATACAGATAATTAGATACATTATACTGTATGCTATTGATAGTCTAACTCGCGACCCCCTGACTGGCAGCTTTTTACACTTGTATTGAGCTACCGCAACTCATCGATTGACCGCTTCGGTGGTAAAGTGGTTAGGGCGTAAGTCTCGAGATCGAGAAACCAGGATTCGAGCCCCGGACGGTCATACCAAAGACTTCCAAAATTGTAGTAGTGGATGTATTCCCTCAATAACATTCAGGGTTGCGCCTATATCATTACGACTGATACGCTGGTCTCAGAATAAGCGTACAAACAATATTGGTTATCTATTCGGGGACCAGCGTGATATGATTGTGAAGGCTGGTCTCAGAATAAGCGTACAAACAATATTGGTTATCTATTCGGGGACCAGCGTGATATGATTGTGAAGGCTGGTCTCAGAATAAGCGTACAAACAATATTGGTTATCTATTCGGGGACCAGCGTGATATGATTGTGAAGGCTGGTCTCAGAATAAGCGTACAAACAATATTGGTTATCTATTCGGGGACCAGCGTGATATGATTGTGAAGGCTGGTCTCAGAATAAGCGTACAAACAATATTGGTTATCTATTCGGGGACCAGCGTGATATGATTGTGAAGGCTGGTCTCAGAATAAGCGTACAAGCAATATTGGTTACCTATTCGGGGACCAGCGTGATATGATTGTGAAGGCTGGTCTCAGAATAAGCGTACAAGCAATATTGGTTATCTATTCGGGGACCAGCGTGATATGATTGTGAAGGCTGGTCTCAGAATAAGCGTACACACAATATTGGTTATCTATTCGGGGACCAGCGTGATATGATTGTGAAGGCTGGTCTCAGAATAAGCGTACAAGCAATATTGGTTATCTATTCGGGGACCACCATGATATGATTTTTATACTGTTGAAGGCGACATTAAAGACCATACAAACAAAATAAACAGAGCATCTCAGCGAAACTCGATACATAGTAAAAATCCTGATACTATAATTAACCTTCTCCCACATGTATACAACAATTCTTCAACACGCGCATTTGACAATATCTAGACACACATATCGAAAATCAAAATAAATGAAAGCATTCCTATTGAATAAAATTTAAAACATTGTGACCAAATGAGGAATTGCTCATCATGAACAATTTCTCGCATTGTTTTCAAAAGTCAAAATGTGTCGAAATGTGTCAAAATTTGTCGACAGGGTTATGATAAGCGTAGTTAGCAATCTCGTCCGATCTAGATAGTTTTTGAACATGTTCGATTGGTAATTCAACTTCTCAGTGTTTAAGTGGTAGAACGTCCGCCTCGGGAGGGTTAAGATAAGCGTAGTTAGCATTCTCATCCGATCTAGATAGTCTTTGAACATGTTCGATTGGTAATTCAACAGTATTACAGGACCTTCTCAGTGTTTAAGTGGTAGAGAGTGCGCCTCGGTAGGGTTAAAATAAGCATAGTTAGCATTCTCATCCGATCTAGATAGTCTTTGAACATGTTCGATTGGTAATTCAACAGTCAACAGTATTACAGGACCATCTCAGTGTTTAAGTGGTAGAACGTGCGCCTCTGGAGCGGTAGATCCCGGGTTTAACCTCCGCGCTGGTCACAATGCGTTTTTACAATCATCGGAAAGAATGATGATCGAACTGTGGTTCAAACTTACGAACCCTGGATAGATATCCCTCGTCGTTACCGACAGTTCGACAGTTACCTATGCTGAAGGTACGGACCCTGGATTGATAGCCATCGTCGTTATCGACAGTTACCTATGCTGAAGGTACGGACCCTAGATTGATAGCCATCGTCGTTATCGACAGTTACCTATGCTGAAGGTACGGACCCTAGATTGATAGCCATCGTCGTTATCGACAGTTACCTATGCTGAAGGTACGGACCCTAGATTGATAGCCATCGTCGTTATCGACAGTTACCTATGCTGAAGGTACGGACCCTAGATTGATAGCCATCGTCGTTATCGACAGTTACCTATGCTGAAGGTACGGACCCTAGATTGATAGCCATCGTCGTTATCGACAGTTACCTATGCTGAAGGTACGGACCCTAGATTGATAGCAATCGTCGTTATCGACAGTTACCTATGCTGAAGGTACGGACCCTAGATTGATAGCCATCGTCGTTATCGACAGTTACCTATGATGAAGGTACGGACCCTAGATTGATAGCCATCGTCGTTATCGACAGTTACCTATGCTGAAGGTACGGACCCTAGATTGATAGCCATCGTCGTTATCGACAGTTACCTATGCTGAAGGTACGGACCCTGGATTGATAGCCATCGTCGTTATCGACAGTTACCTATGCTGAAGGTACGGACCCTGGATTGATAGCCATCGTCGTTATCGACAGTTACCTATGCTGAAGGTACGGACCCTAGATTGATAGCCATCGTCGTTATCGACAGTTACCTATGCTGAAGGTACGGACCCTGGATTGATAGCTATCGTCGTTATCGACAGTTACCTATGCTGAAGGTACGGACCCTGGATTGATAGCCATCGTCGTTATCGACAGTTACCTATGCTGAAGGTACGGACCCTGGATTGATAGCCATCGTCGTTATCGACAGTTAACTATGCTGAAGGTACGGACCCTAGATTGATAGCCATCGTCGTTATCGACAGTTACCTATGCTGAAGGTACGGACCCTAGATTGATAGCCATCGTCGTTATCGACAGTTACCTATGCTGAAGGTACGGACCCTAGATTGATAGCCATCGTCGTTATCGACAGTTACCTATGCTGAAGGTACGGACCCTAGATTGATAGCCATCGTCGTTATCGACAGTTACCTATGCTGAAGGTACGGCCCCTGGATTGATAGCCATCGACGTTAACCCTTTCCCTCATACGACAATTCTGCAGCAGACGACTTTGGACATATTCTGTCAAAACATAGAAAATCTCCATAGTTGAATGGATAACCTATGACAAAAAGTGGAAAACATTGTGGCAAAAGGAGAAATTGCACGTTCTGTGCAATTTCTTCTTTCGTCACTATGTTTTCAAAAAGCCGTCCGCTGCAGGGGCCTCAGAAAGCGTCTATATGAGGGAAAGGGTTAAATACTGATACTGCAGATACCCCATGGTGAGAACCGTGGATTAATAGGCCTCGTCGTTACCGACTGGCTCTACAGATAACCTATGGTGAGAGCTAAAATGCACTTTCATACCCTATGCTGAAGGTACGGACCCTAGATTGATAGCCATCGTCGTTATCGACAGTTACCTATGCTGAAGGTACGGACCCTGGATTGATAGCCATCGTCGTTATCGACAGTTACCTATGCTGAAGGTACGGACCCTAGATTGATAGCCATCGTCGTTATCGACAGTTACCTATGCTGAAGGTACGGACCCTGGATTGATAGCCATCGTCGTTATCGACAGTTACCTATGCTGAAGGTACGGACCCTGGATTGATAGCCATCGTCGTTATCGACAGTTACCTATGCTGAAGGTACGGACCCTAGATTGATAGCCATCGTCGTTATCGACAGTTAACTATGCTGAAGGTACGGACCCTAGATTGATAGCCATCGTCGTTATCGACAGTTACCTATGCTGAAGGTACGGACCCTAGATTGATAGCAATCGTCGTTATCGACAGTTACCTATCCTGAAGGTACGGACCCTAGATTGATAGCCATCGTCGTTATCGACAGTTACCTATGCTGAAGGTACGGACCCTAGATTGATAGCCATCGTCGTTATCGACAGTTACCTATGCTGAAGGTACGGCCCCTGGATTGATAGCCATCGTCGTTAACCCTTTCCCTCATACGACAATTCTGCAGCAGACGACTTTGGACATATTTTGTCAAAACATAGAAAATCGCCATAGTTGAATGGATAACCTATGACAAAAAGTGGAAAACATTGTGGCAAAAGGAGAAATTGCACGTTCTGTGCAATTTCTTCTTTCGTCACTATGTTTTCAAAAAGCCGTCCGCTGCAGGGGCCTCAGAAAGCGTCTATATGAGGGAAAGGGTTAAATACTGATACTGCAGATACCCCATGGTGAGAACCGTGGATTAATAGGCCTCGTCGTTACCGACTGGCTCTACAGATAACCTATGGTGAGAGCTAAAATGCACTTTCATACTCTGAAATATATACGCAGATGTTTTACCTGTTTTTGTAAGCGTTTTAGATGAATAAACGGCTAATTGGATAATACCATTATTACTCTGCATATATAAGATGTAGGGTTTGATTAAAGGAGAACATGCGCGCTGAAGTTATAAACAGTTAAATGGATGGGAACTGCGTTGCCGTGTAATATATGGAGAACAAACATCGTTACTTCAACGCCATTATACTAAACAAAATTAGTACACGTTAGCTATATTAGTCGGTTTTCGGGTTTCCTGTCAGAACACAAAAAAAGACAACAAACACACGACACGGCAGTTTTATCTGGTTGTTGTTTGGGGTTTAATACCACTTTCAACAATAATGAGACATATGTCATATGACCCCGGCCAGTTCACCTCCACACAACAGATTGTAAGCCCATCGATGGAAGACGAAAGACGCAGAGAGAATGATGGCCGAGCTGCGGTTCGAACTCACATCCCCTGGATTGACAGCGCGCGTCGCTGTCCTCCATGACAGTCAGGGTTGCGGGGATAGCCTTACGACTTATACGCTGGTTTCGAGATACGCTTACCAATGGTACTGATAAGTTACCCGAGGAAATGCCATGATAAATTTAAATACGGTTAAAAACGACGTAAAACGCCATTCAAAAACAAAGATGTCCTCCAGGAACAAATGCAGTAAGTAAATAAGTAAATAAACAGAGCTCTAGATAAGGGACATTGTTCATGTTCTAAAATCCTTATTTGACACTGAAACCCTATGTTGTGGGCACTCAAAAGAATCGTCTCGATGAGACGATTCTTTTGAGTACCCACAATATAGGGTTTGGTTGAGTATTTAGAGTGATGATGTGGGTGAAAAGACCAGTTTACTCCCCCTTATCGAGTCGTCTTAGTAAAACCAATTTGTTTTGTCATTAATTTGTCTAATGTTGAAAGCGGCGTAAAACCCCAATAAGTAAATAAATTAATTAATTTGTCTCTATTTAGGCTGGAAATGGCCCTTATCCTGCTCAATTAATGCGCCGTTTGGGATTTCTTTTTTCGCTCAGTGATGAAGATGTCAACGTCCTGTGTATGATTGACACTCGTCTGGTAATGTTTAACCTGTTCTCAAGTACAGACCCGTTCTGATGCATCTGCAGCAGACGACTTTTGAAAACATTGTGACCTAGGTAAAAAAAAGTGTTCATCATGAACACTTTCCTGTTTTGTAAAAAGACTTTCGTGTATATTTTGCAATTTAACCTGCAGTTGTTTTTCTATACCTTTTCACAATTGTTTTTCAAATTCGTCTGCTTCATATTTGGTCTATGTGGGAAAGTGTTATAACTGACCTAGAAACAAGTTAGACTGCACGTGTGTGCATGGCTGTCTTGGTGTACGATTTGTCACAACTGTCGCATTAACCCTTTCCCTCGTATAAACGCTTTATGACGTCTCTGCAGCAGACGACTTTTTGAAAACAGAGTGACAAAAGAAGAAGCTCAATACGAGCAATTTCTCCTTTTGCCACAATGTTTTCCACTTTTAGTCATAGGTTATCCAATAAATTATAGAGATTTTCCATTTTTTGACAAAATATATTCAAAGTCGTCTGCTGCAGAATTGTCGTATGAGGGAAAGGGTTACGAAGGAAAGTGGGTTTCCTTTTTCCAACTTGGGGACGCATTTTGGATCCACTTGCAGATGCCGACTCATTAAAATGAGCAATTTCTCCTCCTTGTTCAACAATGTTTTCCACTCTATTCAGTAACCAAACCTTCATTTGTATAGATTTTCAATATAATTTACCTAGCTGTTTACAAAGGCGTCTACTGAAGAGTATTTTAATTTGGGAAAGGGTTAAGCAGACTGCATTATTAACGCGCCTAGCAACACAATGTCGTAACTATCGATAAATCCATTTGTCGACACATATTACTAGTTATTGTCTGTCTACTTACCGGGCGCTAATCGACAGATGGCAGACAGTTTTACCTTGTATTTGTTCCGATGTGCAGATACAACTTAATGACATAAGCCTGGTGGATGCGTCATGACAACTTTACTATGTACACGCTCTATAGGGCTGTTAGACGGATTTCGTTAGGTAATTAGTTGTAATTACATGAGCTGGATTTAATTACAGTCAAACCTGTGATAAAGACCACCTTTGTTTAGCAATTCCCTGTCAATAGCAACCACCCTTGTAGTTTCCCAATTACTCATTTTCTGCATAAATGACCCTTTAATTAAAGACCACCTGTTTATTTATTTATTTATTTATTTATTTATTTATTTATTTATTTATTTATTGGGGTTTTACGCCGCTTTCAACAATATTTCACTTACATCACGGCGACAGTTCACTTATTCATGATCCAAGGGTAAACAAACCAGTACTAGGCTAGAAAATGTGCCTTGCTCAAGGGCACTCCACCATGACCGTAGTGCCGCGACTGGGGATCGAACCCGGGAAACCCGGTTTCGAAATTCCCGACGGTAACCACTCGACCACAGCGGATTCTCCCTTTAATTAAAGACCACGTGTGAACAAATACCAGATTGTTCTCTTATAATGTTTTTTTTTCTAACTCTTTTTGGCCACGTCCATAGGCATGGAAAGGTCGTGGCCATCCTCTCTCATACCTGACATCAACATTTTGCAAATGTATCATAAGAATATAATCCTTTAAACTGACAAATGTGTTTTTTGTTTTTTGTTTTTTTAACCCTTATCATGCTGAATTGTGTTTTATAACAGTTTTTCTCTGATTTACTTTTATTATACACTACAGATAAGTGGTTCAGCCGAAGTGCCAATCAACATTCCAGTCGCGGCACTACGGTCATGGTGGAGTGCCCGTGGGCAAGGCACATTTGCTAGCCTAGTACTGGTTTGTTTACCCAGGGATCATGAATAATTAAATTTAATTGCGCGCTAAATGACCTTAGCTGTCGATGCGCCATAAAACAATATACATTCATTCATTCCAATCAACATCAAGTTATATCCTAATTCTCCAATCAAATTGACCGATTTGTACCGATTTCCGGGAACGAACACTGACCCATTCAATGCTGAATTTTTGAAATGGACTTGTCCACCATTGTATTTTAAAATGTCCATAACCAACTCAAGGTTTATCAAGATACTAATGTTGAATGAAACAGCCAACAACAACTGGATATCTGGAGATTCAAAATCGGGTATACACATTCCCAAACTTTGTGCCAAATTTCATGCTTTAATATGGCTGGTCACGATTTTTCGAATTAAACAATAGACCAGAGAAGGGAATCCGTTGCTGCCATTTTTAAAGTCATGATGTAAGAACAGTTATTTTGTATAACTCACTTATTTCTTTTTAGGTCATAGATATGACAATCTCTAATCGCCGATGTGTTACCTAACCTTTAACATTGAAGTGTGACCGTGATTAAAGTTGAGCCGTCCCGCGAGACAACCATCATTATGGCCTCTGCAGTCCGCGCAGACTGATCCGGGCCGACACATTCCGTCTTAGGGGGATAGAGGTATAGAGTAATGATTCCTAAAACAGAAAATCAACATGAGTGTATGTCCGGATTAGCCTGAACGGCATGCTTAGGCTGGTCCGGGTCGAAACGCAGAGTCCACAATGTTGGTTTTCTCGCGGGACGGCTCAAATTTGACGTTTGAGCTACTGCCCTTGTTCTAGAAGGTGTCGCACTGCCTTAAGTTTACCTACATACCCTGTAATTTGACCAATCCAACGTACACGCAATGACGCAATTGTACGCACACACGCGCAAACACATAACAGCCTTTGCGACAACTATGTCTGGTTCAAGATCAAATCGTCGATATTTGATCTCTGTAACATTGAAATATGTAATTAAATTAACATTTGAGCTACCGCCCTTGGTCGTGCACGAGACGCATTGTCTCAAGTTGGACTTATTAAAACGCCGTCTTACGCACGCACGCACACATGCACGTACATACGCATCACAAATACGCATTATTTGTGCCAACTACTAGTATGGTTCACTGACTTAAAGCGGGATCGGCGAAAAAGGCACATCTTGCTATTGTAAGGAAACCAATGATATATATTATATAGGTCTGGCTCTCGATGTTGATAACGATTATTTATATCAGTGACCAAACTTGAAGGGGACTTTAATTATCACCTTATCATATGTGTTAGTTTCGCTCTAACGTGCCAAATTATACACTGCACTAGCTTATTAATTTCTTTTAGGGATGTCAACGGTTAACCGGTTAATCGTTTAACCGTATGTTATTCGATTAATCGGTTAGTAATTCAAGAAACCGAGTACTCGGAAAAATAGATAAAATTTTACACAGTTGTTTTTCACCTTTTGTTTGTTTTCAAATTGTCACACGTAACTGACCAGAGATTAATTACTCGCAACTCGATCAGGAGTGTTTACATTACTGTGAAAACGGCCGCACTCGATTTTGTTTGTGTAGTGTTGATACACTAATTGTGGTTGATCTAACGATTAATTAAAGGACAGCTTGTTACTATATAACACAATCCGGAAGCAAGTGAATGTTGATTGTCTATGAATTTATCCGGTTAACCGATTAACCGGTTAGACAATTATAAGATTAACCGGTTATTAATATCGGCAACCGTTGACATCCCTAGTTTTTTTTGTATGTTCCTTACGCCGCATTCAACAGTATTTTTAGTTATATCAAGGCCTATATTACCAGTTATATCAAGGCCTATATACGGGGTAAATTACCAGTTATATCAAGGCCTATACACGGGGTAAATTACCAGTTATGTTGGTCTCCTTTATCCCGACACAGATGCATCAGTCGTATTGCTATCCCCGAAACCCTGAGCTCCAAGGAAGGAAGTCATTGATACCATGTATTAACCCTTTCCCTCATGTAGACGCTTTCTGACGCCTCTGCAGCAGACAGCTTTTTGAAAACATAGTGACAAAAGAAGAAATTGCTCAAAACGAGCAATTTCTCCTTTTGTCACAATGTTTTCCACTTTTAGTCATGGGTTATCCATTCAGTTATAGAGATTTTCTATATTTGAGAAAATATGTTCAAAGTCGTCTGCTGCAGAATTGTCGTTCGAGGGAAAGGGTTAAAGACTTTTTGGTATGATTCGACCGTGAACCGAACCTTTGTCTCCCGCTCCCATGGCTGACGATCTAACCTAGCTGATTAGTAATAACTAATTCCCGCATGCAGACGACATTTACAATCATGCCACAATGGTTTCAATTATTTTCGATAACATGTACTTTCATTTATAACCATTTTTCAGTTGTATTTTACGATGTTTTAAACGTCGTCTGCATAAGATTGGTACTTTCATTTATAACGATTTTTCAGTTGTATTTTACGATGTTTTAAACGTCGTCTGCATAAGATTGGTACTTTCATTTATAACGATTTTTCAGTTGTATTTTACGATGTTTTAAACATCGTCTGCATAAGATTGTTTAATATGTGGAAAATCTTAATATAAACTAAGCTAACGGACCAAAGAAATAGGATAAACGCGGACAAGCAACCATGATAGCAAAAACTTCTCGGGCTGATCTGGTCTCGTCTTTTCTTAAAGACCCCGAGGTTATGGTATTCAATGACGTTGCACATTCTATCTATAGATAACGTATCTGAGTGGTATCTAGCGACTTGTTGATACTGATACATAATTGAGCCGTCCCGCGAGAAAACCAACAATGTGGACTCTGCGTAAAGGTAACGACATTGATCAACCTAAGCATGCAGCGTAGACTAATCCGGGCAGACACTTTAAGCCTCCTGTGGATTTTCTGTTTCAGAATCATTATTCTATACCTGTATCCCCATTTAACTCCGAATTTAAAAGATTCGGGTAGGTAATATAACAAATCTGCAGGTAACTACGAAAGACCGACGGTGACTTCTAAACTTAACATTCAAATTCAGACTTCAGACTTCAGACTTCAGACTTCTGGACTTCACACTTCGCCATTCACAGTTCGGACTTCACACTTCACACTTCATATATACTATGTTTGAAGTGTGAAGTTTGAAGTCTGACGTCTGAAGTGTGAAGTATGAAATTCACACTTCATCCTTTACACTTTACACTTCACATTTCGCAATTCAAACATAGTATCTATGAAGTGTGAAGTATGAATCCGAATTTCAAACTTCAGACTTCAGACTTCAGACTTCAAACTTCAAACTTCAAACATATTATCTATGTGAAGTATGAAGTTTGGAAGTCACCACCGGTCTTTCGTAGGTAGACTGCTATATGAGCAACATTTTCGAAGATTGCTTTAAAATCAATGCACGTGTATTAAGTGAATGGAATTGAAAATGTATATGACAACAAAAACACAGATCATTATTAGCATTCTTCCTTTTGTCACACTTTGTACAAAAGTCGTGTGCTGCAGAAGCGGTCAAAATGGGTCTGCAATTTTGTAAAGTGACAATCAAATTGATTATCAGTATATATTTAAGCCGTCCCACGAGAAAACCAACATTATGGCCTCTGCGTAATGTATCGACCAAGATCAGCAATGCGAAATCCTCGCAAGACTGATCCGGGCCGACACATTCCGTCTCAGGGGGGGGATGGAGGATAAAGTAATGATACCCGAAACAGAAAATCCACAGAAGGCGAAAGTGTCGGTCCGGGTTAGCCTGCGCGGCATGCTTTAGGCTGATCTGGGTCGACACATTACGCAGAGTCCATTATGTTGGTTTTCTCGCGGGACGGCTCATATGTTATGTATTATAATGTTAGTTTATATGAACTAAAAGCGCGTATGACCCATGATGAACCTCAAACTGAATTGCTCCGGATACATGTATAACTTGACGATGATAAAGTTTGGGTACGCCAAAGAAAAAAACGGACCCTTACAGTTTTGATAATAATGACGGGATATACTTCGGGCGATTTAGAAAGAGGGAAGAGACTTAAAGTGGGTCAATTAATGAGCATGTCTTTCCTTTTGTCACACTTTGTTGACGAAAAGGCAGTGTGATAGCGAGAAGCGTACCAAAGACGATCTGCACAATTGAGAAGAAGACATCAAAATGATTATTCAGTTTATATAGTTTAATGAGCCAAGTCCCACTCGCAGACGAAAAAAGACTTTATGTGGCCTATACTGCAGAACTGAATCGACCCAAAAAGAACAAGCTGACATCCACGCAGACAGACACCGAAGGCCGACATGCATAACCAGCTCTCACAGAGGAGGTAGGGAAATAACATTGCAAGCAAGCCGAGAACAGAAAATCACAGACAGAATAGTGACGACCGAGGAATTAGGCCTAGGCGACAGGCCAAATCAGCCGCAATGAACAGGTCAGACACTTACGAAAAGGCAAGAGCGATAAAGATTGGATCAAAGCGACGGCTCACTTGACTATGTAATAAAAGTTCATAATTATAAGTATGACGCCCAAGAAAAGCGATGGACACGAAGAAGAGTATAACCTCAAAACTGATAGTCCACGGGATCTTTGATAAGACTGACGAAGAGTACAGTACTGGAACGCAAAAGGGAAACGGACCTCAGAGTAAGATAACTAATGACGATACTCCGAGAAATAACAAAGATAAAAGGCAAGAATGCGACGAGGGAAGAAACGAGGGACTGTAAAACACTAGTTATACTGTATGTCTGTCTGTTTTTGTCTTGTCTCTCCCATTCTCTCTCTCTCTCTCTCTCTCGTCTCTCCTCCTCTCTCTCTTCTCTCTCTTCCTCTCTCATCTCTCTCTCTCTCTCTCTCTCTCTACTTCTCTCTCTTCCTCTGCTCTTCTCTCACCGCCCCCCTCTCATCTCATCTTCTCTCTGTCTCTCTCTCTTCTTGCTCTCTCTATCTCTCTTCTCTTCTCTCTCTCTCTCTCTCTCTCGTATCTCTTCTGCTCTCTCTCTCTCTCTCTCTCTCTCTATCTCTATCTCTATCTCTCCTATATATCTCATCTCTCTCCTCTCTTCTCTCTCTCTCCATCTCTCTCTCCTCTCTCTCTTCCTCTCTCTCTCTCTCTCTCTCTCTCTTCTCTCTCTCTCTCTCTCTCTCTCTCTCTCTCTCTCTCTCTCTCTCTTCTCTCTCTCTCTCTCTCTCTCTCTCTCTCTCTCTCTCTCTCTCTCTCTCTCTCTCGTACGTCACTTTCTGTCCGACATTTCCTCTCGTTCTCAAAAAAAATAAATAATTCTCCAATAAACAGATGTACATGTGATTATGATATACTACTACAAAACAAACCAGGACAAATATCTCGACTCATAGGTTAAGTGGCTTAATTGGATGAATCAATGTTTTGATTACTAATTGGCTTCTGACTCCAACTGATGTTCAACGATCGGAAGGGTCCTTGACATACACTCTATAATGTTGTTTGAGAGCTGGTATTTGTCTTCAGGAAAACAAAACTTAAGCGTAGATTAGATCTCATGATTAAAGATCAGCCATTATATCAATGCTAATGCATTATGTTTGTCATAACTGAACGTTATGCTGAAACAATTGCAATACGTCCTTGTTCGATCCCAAATACGAAGTGAAAGTTGATAAGAGTTCGGTTATTTTAATAATTTAATGAAATATGATTTGCATTTGGCTGTTCCATCTCCATCCGCAATGAAGCAGCTTGTACGATTACAGACGGAATCGAGCAATTTGTCATTTGAACTCCTTTGCTGCGAAAGGCAATTAAAGTTTTTTTTAACCATGCAGATTCCGTGAGACAGGCTAATCCGGGCCGACACATTCCGTCTCAGGGGTATAGAGGTATAGAGTAATGATTCCTGAAACAGACACTCAATGAGAGGCAAAACGTGTCTGTCCGGGTTAGCCTGCTCAGTTCGCGCAGGCTGATCTGGATTGATACATTACGCAGAGTTCATAATGTTGGGTTCCTCACGAAACGGCTCATATTTCATCTGTAAGTGATGCCAAAAAAACGTTACAAAACAAGGCACATATTGGCCGGCGCGTTTGTATATATAAACAAGTAGCACTTGTCTTCAAAGCTTGGACTAAGTACAGTGAACTTTTATTTACATACAACTTTATCTTCCTAATATGGATATGTTTTTTATAAACAAAAAGTCATATAATTGTTTCCCTAATTTATTTGCCTTTCGACACGCATATGGAATCCTCTGTGGTCGAGTGGTTAGCGTCGGGGATTTGAGACCGGGTGTCCAGGTTCGATCCCCAGTCGGGGCACTACGGTCATGGTGGAGTGCCCTTGGGCAAGGCACATTTTCTAGCCTAGTACTGGTTTGTTTACCAGGGATCATGAAATAAGTGATCTGTCGCCGTGATATAACTGAAATAATGTTGAAGCGGCGTAAATCCCCAATAAAACGAAAATACAAAGCGTGTGGTGCAGATCAAGTTGTATACATGTAAGTAATTCGAATGTCGAAATGGTAAACAACGGTTTGTGAATCTTAACTCTTTCAGCGCCGAATTGTTTAAAGTAGACTCTTCCATGTTTAAAATTGGGCGTCTTCATTTCTCATGTAATAAAAGGTTGGACTATTTTGATAACGAAAGGGCAAACAATTCTGATTTCAGGTGAGACAGCTCGTTACGAGCTGGCTTACCTGAATCAGTATTGTTTGCAGAAACATCAATATTGCCCGTTAGCGCTGAAAGAGTTAAGCAATAGTAGGCCCAAACCGTTAAGATTGTCCATGGTAAAAGGTACAAGTTGGCTCCACATCAG
>JASEVX010001522.1:0-15148 GCA_031761405.1 Serripes groenlandicus | reverse complement strand
GAGAAAGAAAGAGAGAGATAGAGAGAGAGAGAGAGAGAGAGAGAGAGAGAGAGAGAGAGAGAGAGAGAGAGAGGAGAGAGAGAGAGAGAGATGAATCAAATATCAATACACTATTGTTTAAAGTAAATACAACGTTCTATATAAGGGTTTTACGACTCGTTACACAAAGAGATTTACTGATAAGATGTTATAGTTCGAATAGTTATAATGGCACAATGTATCAGCTTGATTAGTTATATAACTTTTGTATAATGATTCATGAGTTTAGACTTTAATACCGATTTAAGTTCTGGATATTTTCTTGTTTCTGCAAGGTAAGAGTTACTGCTTGATTCTCTAAAATATTTTGTGTAATAGTCAGCCCTTTGTGAGTAAATAAAGTTGAGAGAGAAACAACAAAAGTGTTGTCTCTAACCATCTTCTTGCTTACCAATCTGCTTGATTCCCTAAACTATTTTGTGTAATAGTCAAGCCCTTTGTGAGTAAATAAAGTTGAGAGAGAAACAACAAAAGTGTTTATTGTTTTTGGTGAGATGAGCGTTGTCTCTCTAACCATCTTCTTGCTTACCAATTTTAACTCGTGCTCCTACCAAAATCTGGGGAGGCACCAGATATGAATGGGGGGGGGGGCACGGCCTCCGGTTTCTACAGGCCTGCTTTAAGTATTAGTACAAGAGAAAGTTGATGCAACGCATCAATGTCGCCGGATATCCATAGTGCAGTTATGCATAACACTAACATTATACATTATAGTAGTTGAATAAACAGTTATCAACTGAGGGGCATATTGGAACATCAGGGGTGGGGTCAAGTGAAAATGTATCATAACTTGCATTGTTTTGTCAACGAAGTGAATGATAATTGAAGCCTTCATTATTTATGATCAATCTCCATTCCAAAGTAGGTTGATCATACACACAACCAACTAATTGTTGATCATAAACAGTAATGGAAATGAGAAATCTTGCCAATCATTAGTCTTAGTATGTATACAGTGCTTTCATTAAGGAATAATTATAAGATTTGTGAATTCCACATACACTTTTCAAGATGTTTGTCAGAATATTTGAATTTTATTATTTTTCAATAAAACCACAAAACAGACAATTTATGATTTGCATGCAATAGCACGTCATTTTACCTTTCCTCTATTAAAGTCAACAGTGGACACCTCTGCAGCAATCTACTTTTAAAACAATGAGTTGAGGGTTAAATCGCTGAAGACATGAGTTTTCTCTTTTTCTCAAAATGATATTAGCTTGGCATCCTAATTATATCATACTTTAACAAATGTTGAAATGTAGTCCAATATTTATAAATTAGACCACCTTCGAAATATAATATCAACTAAACAGTTTAATCTGCAGATCGGAAGCAATATGCCTTTAGGGAATTAAATGACATATTTAAAATTGTCAAGGACGAACTAATTTTGTACGAAAGACCCGATTCTTTCTTATTCGCAGAGGTGTCGTTCTTGAAACTCTCTTTATATGCAGAGAGTGTTCGTTCAAAGTAATTTTTCTATTAAAACTAGTTTGATCTCGGTTTGTTCTTTTCTTTATTTGTTTCGAACCAAATATACATTTTAAATCACCTACGATTTACTATTTGTAAGTGAGTGTAAAGAGACGGCTCTCTGCAAAGGAGATTGATCTACGCAGTTGGTATTCGCGAGTCACGCTTCAAGCAGGTGCGCGTATGTAAACAACATTAGACTGTGCGACGTAAAGGTTTGTAGTTATAGCCTTTTGATAACGTAATGTAGTATATAGTGTAAAATACAGTATTTCATTCTAGCAAATAGGGACTGTTTTGTCTTCGTAAATAAAACAAAAAAACATAAATGCGAGTCAAAATAAAGAAACTGAAAATACCTAAAACATCGGAATATTTATTTCATTTTAGAAGTGTCATTACTTAGTGTTTTTAAACAAACATAATTGTAATATGTTCCAAGACATCTAAATGTGTTTCTTTCTAATAATAATCCCCCCTCCCATGTGATTTCCGAAAACCTATTAAAAATAGAAGTCGCGGGCTTCTGCCCGGCGACTAACAAGAGAAAGTTGATGCAACGCATCAATGTCGCCGGATATCCATAGTGCAGTTATGCATAACACTATGAATGGCTGGGGGGGGGGGGGGGGGGGGGGGCTCCGGTTTCTACAGGCCTGCTTTAAGTATTAGTACAAGAGAAAGTTGATGCAACGCATCAATGTCGCCGGATATCCATAGTGCAGTTATGCATAACACTAACATTATAGTAGTTGAATAAACAGTTATCAACTGAGGGGCATATTGGAACATCAGGGGCGGGGTCAAGTGAAAATGTGTCATAACTTGCATTGTTTTGTCAACGAAGTGAATGATAATTGAAGCCTTTCATTGTTTATGATCGATCTCCATTCCAAAGTAGGTTGACCATACACACAACCAACTAATTATTGATCATAAACAGTAATGGAAATGAGTAATCTTGCCAATCATTAGTCTTAGTATGTATACAGTGCTTTCATTAAGGAATAATTATATGATTTATGAATTCCACATACACTTTTCAAGATGTTTGTCAGAATATTTGAATTTTATCATTTTTCAATAAAACCACAACACAGACAATTTAGAATTTGCATGCAATAGCACGTCATTTTACCTTTCCTCTATTAAAGTCAACAGTGGACACCTTTGCAGCAATCTACTTTTAAAACAATGAGATAAGGGTTAAATCGCTGAAGACATGAGTTTCTCTTTTTCTCAAAATGATATTAGCTTGGCATCCTAATTATATCATACTTTAACAAACGTTGAAATGTAGTCCAATATTTATAAATTAGACCACCTTCGAAATATGATATTAACTAAACAGTTAAATCTCATTGAAATTGTTGTATAATTTAAACCAGGGACACTATATTACAGGGATATGAAACGCGTGCGGTTTTATCAGCCTTATCAGTAATATGTTGGCCTCGCTTCGTACAGGTATCGGCCATTTTGATTTACCCATTCCGATAGATAACGACCTTCACTTGCGTATGATAACGGTTACTTGCGTGCAAATACGGCTGTTTTCGTTGATTTGCTAGCGCTCTTTTACAATAACCAGGGACACAAAATATAGACAAAAGATTCAATCAAATTTGTGTAAAATAATTTATTCTTTTATCAAGAAGTCTTAGTCAAGTGGTATTTTAATCTTTTCAAAATAAAAACAATAACTGGTTATTACAATACATTGTTTTTTTATTAAAAAATCGTTTGATGGAAAAACAGATTGTTATTGAAAACATGAGATTATCTCTTGAGGTGGCCCAAAACAATAAAATATATGCAATTCTAAAGAGGTCTATAATATCACACTGACCAGATGGCAGGGTGACTTATGTTATGTAACATTATGCAATAATTTCCTGTCGTGTTCCATATGTGTTGGTTACATACTAATTAATTGGTTTTATAACCCTTTCATTTTTCATACAGGGAAATGGGCTAATTGGTAATTAAACTCTTATTAATAACCCTTCTCAACATTCAAACATCTGCAGCAGACAAATTCGAATTCATACTCGGCCATTCATTTTGCAAATATATCTAAGATTGTAAATGTAATTATGATTTTTAAAATAAAAAAGGGCAAACCATTTTTTTAAAGGAAAAAAAATGCTCAAGAATCCTGACAATCATTTTTGGATGCAGCACACGACTTTTGAAAACAGTACAACAAAAGGAGAAATTGTTCATAATGGCTCCTTTTGTCACAATGTTTTTAACTTTATTCAACACTTGTTCTTTGATATTTTGTCTATGATGTTCTAGGTCGTCTACTGCAGATTTATTTTATGTGAGGAAGGGTTAACTTTCACTTTCATTCATATACCAATATTTTAATACATGTTACGTATATACATTCATTTATGTACATGTACCAATGTTTTAATATTATACTGTATATCATATAATTATTGATTTCCTAGGTTTCTTTGCTAAAGGAGTGCATTTGTTTTTCGTTTTCTTTGGCCTCCTGCCAATTCGTCCCCTTCTGCTGCCATGAAGTTTGCCCATTCTGAAATAAATTAACATTGCATAATGATTATATACTTTGCCTTCGTTGTTAAAACAGGGATATATTTCATTGATTAAAAACCTTATATCATGAATTAATTGTTGGAAAGTTACACACAAATCTAGGTAATAAAGAAGTACCCATAATTTTCACTAATTGGTCGCCCTTTGTTAAAATTTATCCGCGTTTTTCTCAGTTTTTCTCAAACAATTCTAGGTGAATCTCGGCATACAACAGGTTTGTGAAAATAATTTAAACCAACATTGATCATTCAACATTATCAATCTGACCTTTAAATGTATATATATTGGCAATATAGAACCGCAAATAATGTTTTGTATAAACCCGATTCGTTATTTTTCTAAATGTCCGCCATTTTTTTAAAATTTCATCGCATTTTTTCTCAGACAATATTAGATTCTCCATTGAATACAAACAGGTTTGTAAAAATAATTTAAACCAAGATTGATCATTTAACATTTACAATCTGACCTTTGAATGTGTTTATAACAGCAATATTTAACAGTAATTGATGTTTTGCATAGCCCCTATTTGTTATTTTGACAAAATGGCCGTCATCTTTTTTAAAATTCATCTCATTTTTTCACGGATTTTCACAAACAATTCTAGAAAATATCCGGCAAACATCAGCTATATTAAAATAATTAGAACAAAGTTTGACCAATGATCTTTTATAATATAACATTGAAATGTGTTTATAACGGCAATATAGAACACATGGCGGTCCCCCACATAGCCTATATTCTTCGTTTTGACTTTATTGACCACAATTTTGTTAAATTTCATCGCATTTTTTATCATTTTTTCTCTGACAATATTAGATTCTTCATTGCATACAACAGGTTTGTACAAATAATTTAAACCAAGATTGATCATTTAACTTTTACAATCTGACCTTTCAATGTGTTTATAATAGCAATATTTAACAGTAATTGAATTTTTGCATAGCCCCTATTTGTTATTTTGACAAAATGGCCGTCATCTTTTTTAAAATTCATCTCATTTTTTCACGGATTTTCACAAACAATTCTAGAAAATTTCCGGCAAACATCAGCTATATTTAAATAATTAGAACAAAGTTTGACCAATGATCTTTTATAATATAACATTGAAATGTGTTTATAACGGCAATATAGAACACATGGCGGTCCCCCACATAGCCTATATTCTTCGTTTTGACTTTATTGACCACAATTTTGTTAAATTTCATCGCATTTTTTATCATTTTTTCTCTGACAATATTAGATTCTTCATTGCATACAACAGGTTTGTAAACATAATTTAAACCAAGATTGATCATTTAACTTTTACAATCTGACCTTTCAATGTGTTTATAACAGCAATATTTAACAGTAATTGATGTTTTGCATAGCCCCGATTCGTTATTTTGACAAAATGGTCGTCATCTTTTTTAAAATTCATCGCATTTTTTCACAAGTTTTCATAAACAATTCTAGAAAATTATCGGCAAACATCAGCTATATTTAAAGGATTAGCACAAAGTTTGATCATTGATCTTTTATAATATAACATTTAAATGTGTTTCTAACGGTAATATAGAACACAGGGCGGTCCCCCACATAGCCTATATTCTTCGTTTTGAATTTTTTGACCACAATTGGAAAAAATCGACTTCAAAAACTCATTGCAATAACTATCATTTTTTGATTAAATACAAGCTCAAAGTTAACGTAAATGTAAGAAAAAAATATAGAAATTATGTTATGTACTTACATTCTCTGTTATTCCTTTTTAAACTTATTGATTTTAATAAAACATCCGTTTATCTACATCGATAGCCATCGCGGAAATGAATTTACGAAGTGGATAATGACCGCTTTTCTTACAGCGAGGCGAAGATAACGGAGCTTATCGATTCGCTTCATATCCCTGTAATATAGTGTCCCTGTTTAAACTTAATTTCGAACATAAACTGAGCCCTACAACATGTTAATTTATTTTAATTCTTTCCTTCCTTTTTTATAATGAAAATAACAAACTACTCATGTTTTAAAATTATATTATGATGAGCGCCCTTGTGTCAATGATGCATAACAATATGCAGATCGGAAGCAATATGCCTTTAGGGAATTAAATGACACATTTAAAATTGTTAAGGACGAAATAATTGTCACGGCCCTTTCACATGTTGACAGTTTGCGCAAAAATTATCACAACAACACTGATCATTTAGCATCGAAAACCCCCGAATAATTCCGAAATATTGCCCGGGCAAATAATCGCAATATCACTGACAATTACCGAACATTCCTAAATGTCTATAGCAGGTACTTTCGTTTTCGGTCCAGGTTGTTGTCCTTTTGGTGGATTCGCGAATATTTCAAAGGAATTAACATACGTAAGGAGACAAAATTCACGATATTTTGGTATAGTTCGATAAAGAATGCATTAATGATTAATTCCGTACAATTTCATATATTTGTTCGAATACTTTGAAAAAAAAATGAGTTGAAGCGAGGCGACCCTCCAAAACTTGTTGATATCTATGCATAGGGTCATATCTATTTTTAGAGGAGCTCGTCCCTGTGTTCAAACTTATTCTTTATTTCTTTCATAAATAATTTAGTTTTGATGTAAGACTTGCACATATGGATAACAGAGAGATTGAATTATTTCAGATAGGTGATATCAACAACAGGGAACCAACTGGTGCATCAATGTTCAACATATACATGGAAATGGCAGTGCCAGACACCAGGCCAAAAGTAGCCAAGTACAGAGAAGTAAAACATTGACTTTTAGAATTATATGACCAATGTTCAGAAATTGGAAAACAGTATAAAGGTTGAAATTGGAGCAATAGCACACACAGATGACCCAATACAAGAGAGGTAAACATTCACTGGTATATGACCAACGAACAGAAAATGAAGAAGCAGGCTAGATATTGAAAATGGAGCAAAATATTGATGTCAAGGAAGTGGGTGAAGCTTTAACATGTGACCAGTGTCTAGAGGCAGGGGAAATACTTGCAGCTGTTGGTTACTGCAAGGACTGTGCCCACTTTTTATGTGCAGCTTGTGTCAAATTCCACCACCGTCCGAAACCATGGAAGAGTCATATTCTGTTGACGAAGGAAGATATGCCAAGTGTTAAACTTCCTAAAAGTCCTACTGATACAAATGAGGATGAAACTTGTCCTGACCATCCAGGAAAGGCTGTTGAATATTACTGTGAAGCTGACAAAATGCTAGGTTGCAGTGTATGTATGACAATGGATCATAGACTTTGTGAAATAATACATCTGCCAAATGATTTTAAACATGAATTGGACATGCCAGCTTATGAAGTTTTAAAGACTGACATACATACACTCATAAGTGAACTGCATGTATCGGCTACTAGAACTGAAGGTTTTAAGAAGCAAGCTGAAATGTTTGCAGAGGCAGCTGAAGAGGATGTTACAGCTTTTAAGAATGACTTGGTTTTTGAACTTGATATAAGACGGAAAGCAACACTTGCTCATGTTGAGAAGATGAAAAACAACGACTTGAAATACCTTGATAAACTTTTAAAAGATTCTGGACAGATAGAGCATGCTTTGAAAGAGATGGAAACTAGTTTGTCAGAACAACATAAGAAACGTCACTTTGGGCGTATGTATGTCGCTGTTAAACAGGGTTCAGAAGCTGTTCTACAACGTAAACAAGAATTTGACAAGCTCAATAAAAATAATACAGGTGTAATTCCTTACACTTTTCAGCCATCAGATACTTTTCTGGATCTATTTCGAAAAGAAACCATAAAATTTGGCTGTTTCACAATCGCAAAATCCCTTTCGGAGTCAGAGGCCAATAAAGAAGAGGGTGGAACTGACAATCAATTGGAAACAATGGATGGTATGAGGTCCATGCCAGCTGAGACAACTGATCAGAACAATGGGGAACCAGATCTCGGCGATGATTTAAGTTGTAAGGAAAGTGAAGACTTTGATGAGCCATTTGTAGATAGCTTGAAGTCACAAGTAGACACAGATGGAGTCACAACTCAATACAAACTGCATGATTCGCCAGTATGTAGTAGTGGAACACGTATTACAGATATCAATGTGAGAGATGATACGGATGAACAGACGTGCAGCATCACTGGCATGGCGAGGCTAAAGTCTTCAAGAATGGCTATTTGCGATTCTCAGAATTCCTGTGTAAAGATCATCGATACAAATATATCTGAGAACATATCTGAGACTAATATACTATTAAAGATAAAGTTGAACTCTCCACCGTATGCAGCTGCATTTACTGGTTATAAGCTGGCTATAACACAGCCATACATCGGGAAGATTCGCTTGATGAACGTATCAGATGATCTTAAACAGATAAAATATGTAGGGCAGTTTCCTGTTGGAGCAGATTGCAGGGGCATTGCTTATCACGGAAACTATTTCTATGTTAGTTTCAACACTAATAACTATAAGCCAGCAAGAATAGATGTGATAGATATATCAGGGCATGTTGTTAGAACATTTTCAGTAGTTGGTGGTGAATCATTTCATCACCCGTGCCACATAGCAGTGACAGAGCTGCATAAATCACTTCATGTGTCTGATTGGCAGGTGATGAATATAAACTTTAACGGACGTCTTATACAAAAACATGGTGACATTGATTCCACCGAGCTGAAAGGTATTACTGTTGATAGAGATGGAAATATATATGTTTGTGATTGGGAACAAGATAAGGTATATATAATATACAAAAAGTCTGCAATAAAACAGGTGTTTTTGGACAGCAAGCATGGCATTGTGAAACCTCACTCTATATTTGTGGATTATAAAATGGAGATAAATAGACAACTGTTAGTTGGTATGGATAAATCCGATGTTATTAAAGTGTACAGTGCTGCATGGGTGTAATAGGATAGCGTGTTTCCTGTTACAGGTGTAACCAATACATTGTACCACTTACCCTACCTGGTATACTTTTCTTAGATCTTTTCCACATACAACACACACTGCAGATGTCACTGAAAACCTTTTTTGTCAAATTTAGCAAAAAGATTGATTATTAATAATAATTATTAGCAATTTCTTCTTTTGTCAGAAATCCCGACTCGGCCTACTTTCTTTCCGACGTTTGACAAAAGTCATTTTCTAATCTTTGACCTGAATTGATTAGCTTTGTTTGCTCTCAAACTTGAAAATCTTCTCCAAAGTGGGTCACAATGGCTCTACCAAGTTGGATTTTCAGCCATGTGGCCTCACTCACTCAAGTTCTTTCCCACCTGCAGACGCATTTAGACGCAATAGCAGCAGACGACGTTTGAAAACATTGTTGCCGAAGGTGAAATTGCTCACGATGAGCAACTTCACCTTAGGACACAATGTTTTCAATTTTTTTCAGTAATTATACCTACCATTATAGAGACTTTCCTTATTTCTGAGTATACGTTTTCAAAGTCGTCTGCTTCAGATTTGTTGTATGTGGGAAAGGGTTAAAAGATTTAATACATGCATATTGTGACAGCTTGGCACTCTTGTTCTACAACATTTTAAAAAGTCGTCTGCATAAAGCTGGTTGATTCAGGTTAAGGGTTGAGCATATTATGATGAGAAACATCAACAATGACTACCAGAATTACATACAGAAATGTCATTTAGAAGACAAATGTACATAGCTCTTTCAAACCTTTAAGTTTTCTTATCTTCATGATAGTATTATTCTTCTATAGCATTAACCCTTTCCCAATAGCAGTTTCATTACTAAGCTTCTGCATCAAATGCATTTTCAAAATATTGTGGCAAAAGGAGAATTGCTCACCATGAACAATTTCTCCTTTTGCCACAATGATTTCAACTCTATTCTATAATTACATGTTCATTTATAGTTTTTACATATGTTTGCCTGGTCATTTCAAAAGTGATCTGCTGCAGATTTGTTCTATGTCGGATAGGGCTTATGAGAGTTGCTTAATATATATGGGAAACAATAATCTTTAAAATTGTATCATAATTCTGCTTATAGGATTTATAGAAATATCCCTGCTGTCAAGAGCGTAAATACAGGTCATCTTTTTGTCTAATACATGTATACTTGTTTATATTAGAATAACTTTTTTTTTTAATGATAAGTACATGTAAACATCACTCGTATATCTAGGTTTCAATATGTGATACATTTGGGTGCATATGAGTACATTAATTACTATACAAAGCATAATAGTAAGTACAAATACGCACTCAAAACATGCATAAGAACATATCATCATTTGAAATGAAATGAAACTTAAGTTTTTATATTTTACGTTATCGTGTAACATTGAAATGTTTATCTCTTGTTATCCGATATATACATCAAAGGTTGTCTGTGTGACAACGTTCGATAACAGTCATAATCAAACATATACATGTACTTATGTAATAAGTGTTAGCCCTAGTAATCAAGTTTATGTGTGAGTCACGTTGATTATGCGAATGTGTGAGAGTGTCATGTGCAGGAAATATTTCCATAATACTGATGTTGTATGTCATATTATATGCATATTGCTTGTGTTTGCACTTTGTAATTATTAGTCAAATTAGTTTAAAAAGAAAAGTTCTGTTCTGTTCTATTATAAAAATGTATCAAATGTGTTTGTAAGTTCTTGAGCACTAATTAAATAAAGTTTTTTTTAAAAGTTGTTTTCATTTTACACCCTATACCAATAAAAAAAGAACAATTATGTCATATTGTCTTTCAATCAGACCAAAGTTTCAAAGGTGAAGAAATTCTGCCAAATTATCGTAAAATCAGTCCAGCAGTTTCAGAGGAGAAGCATTTCAAAGTTTTTAAATGGAACTTTATTCTTTGAACACTTTTTAAAGAGGACGCTATTCGCAAAAAGATTTCAGTCATATCATGTCAGCCAGTTCACCTACTCCTGTGTTTCCTGGCTTGATCACACCAGTACTCCACACAACAGACTTATAACCAACAAACACAACTATTTTACCAGTACCCCTTCCCACATACATTAAATCTGCAGCAGACAGTTTTGAAAATATCTAGGAAAATATTTGGACTCTATCTAGAAAGGGAGGTTTAATTATTGAATAGTGTTGAAAATATTTAAGCAAATGGAGACATTACTCATTATGAGCAATTTTAGATCACCTGAGCTCAAGGTGATCTAATCTGATCACTGTCCGACGTCCGTCTTTAACTTTCAGCTTTAAACAACAGCCATTGGACCAATTTCAACTTAACTTCACTGGAATGATCCTTTGGTGATCCTCTTTCAAACAATTTCATAGATTTAAATTATATGTAAAACTTTAATTGCTGCGGCATCAGAAAGGGGTAGGGAACAACTGCCAACTCTTAAAATTCTTCTCCTCTGGATCCGCTTGTCAACATCCAATATAATTAGATTGAAATGTTCCTTAGGTGAGCCTTTACCAAATATGTTCAAGCCATATCGATTGGTTGAAAAACATGGCAGCTAGGCGGCATCAGAAAAGTGGCAAAATGCCTTTCTTTTAAAATTCCATTCTTCTGAAAGTGCTTGTCTGATTTCGAGATAAATGTGTAGAATGTTCCTGTAGAACTCCTCTACATAGTTTTTCCAAGCCATAATGCTTGGTTGAAAGACATAGCATACCGCTGGAATAAGAAACGGGGTAAAATTAACTTTTATATTCAAATTACATCAAATTACATTCCCGTTGCTTGTCATTCGTTTCATACGTTCGCTAAGAAGTTTACTGAGAAACATATTTTGGCCGATAATGTGTGCATGTGTGGACCACGGAACCCCTTTGGGTTTGGTGTGTTACAACAAATCTACAGCAGACGACTTTTAAAATATCCAGGCAAAAGTACATAAACAGAGAGAACTAACAGCAGGCCATTTGCGACACGTGTACAGATCAGCTAGCATTTGCAGTCATTCGCATAGTCTGATCTTAATCCACATCGCAAATAAATATAAAACAGAATCCATTGGATCATGAGCATGAACGCGCAGGTAGGTATTTTTTCCACACGTGCACTAATAACGCCAAGGAGCACAGACACACACATAGTTATTTCCCTTTGCTGTCTGTTTTCATTTGAGTTCGTCTCATGTTGGAATGTTGCGGACTTCTTGGTCGATTTTCTGTTTCTTTGTGGTTATTTTTTTAAATTGATCTGTGATCTGTTGTAGTCTACTGGTTCAGATTTCTTGATATTTGTCTGTGTTTTAATTGTTGCCAGTCGCTAGAGTGGTCACTGCTTTTAATATAGCTGACTGAATGCACATTCTCGCATTTTACGTGAGTTTTGATAATCTGTATTTAATCAAAATTGTTTTGCGTTTTCTAATGTGCGTTTCCAAAATAATTTTAATTTCCTATATCTTAGACGTAACCGCCTCGGTGGTGTAGTGGTAGAGCGTCCGCCTCTGTGCAGGAGGTCGTTGGTTCGATCCACGATCGGGTCATACCAAATACTTTAAACATGTGGCCTCTTTGACGCTCAGATTTGCGGGGTTAGCATTAAGACTGACTGGCTTGTGTCAGGATAAATGGACCAGTAGTACTGATAACTAACCCAGGAAACGCCGTGATATAACTGACAAATTGATGAAAGCGGCGCTAAACACCAAACAGTTGATCAATCAATATCTTAGACGTAACAACAAACATATCTGATTCCATACGTAGGCCTACAATACACGTTCATTCTGACAATGTACATGTTTATGCCAAATATGTCAACAGTTTACCGAGACGTTCGTTCACCTGGGTAAGATTTGTGGCAGACATTGAAAGCGAACTTTATATTTACTGAAAAAGTTTTGGAAATTCCCTTTTCATTAAAATGTGTACTTTCTTTCCATTAATAAGGAACGATGATATTGTATGATATAAGTTCAATGTATAAAGGGTATAACTCGAACCATCTACTATCTTGTATTGTGTTTCAATACGTAGTCCGCTTTTGTCGTGTAAAACAACAGTCTCACATGTACAGCCATCCTCGGTACCCTGGCTATTCATAAAATATAGTAGGCAAGACAATTTGCCTTTCCCAATGGCACTCCACCATGACCGCCGCGACTAGGGATCGAACCCAGATCATCCGGTCCCATATATGGGTTATTCTTTTGTAGTGTAGGACCAGATCATCATACTCCTACGCACAGTGTCATCTAGCTCTGCAATTTTCGTGAAATAACATCAGAAGGTTTCAAACAGTGCGCATTTGGATCAGCTGGTATGGATGTGCAGATATATGAACCGTTCCGCGAGAAAACACACACTGTGGAATATGCATAAAGTATCAACCCGGGTCAGCCTAAGCATGTCGCGCAAGCGAATCCGGGCAGACACCTTTCGCCTCTTGTAGATTTTCTTTTCAAAGAATCATTACTCTATATCTTTATCCCCCTGAGACGGAATGTGACAGCCCGGATTAGCCTGCGCGGACTGCGTAGGCTGATCTGGTATAATATATTACGCAGAGGCCATTATGTTGGTTATCTCGTAGAACGGCTACCCAACTGATATACAACCAGTGTATTCATTTACCACTAGTAGACGCATTTTGACATTTTGATGAACCATTTGATGAGTCCATAATGTTGATTTTCTCGTGAAACGGCTCACAAATAGTGTTCTTCACTGATGCGCTCAGATTTTGTGTGAACACACTTAGAGGTTTTTAGTTGGTTATGTGATACAAATAGTCCAATGTTGAAATGTGACGAAGTGACAAAAAACATCCAAATTTAGTAACGTACTTTTCAAAGAAGAACAAAAGTTACTAAGCATTGCGCACATTTTGTGCCAATGATACGTTGTACTTACAAGCGCCAAGATATATTCTCGTGAAGTGATATAGCCCAGGTAATTACATTGCTTTAATTGTTAATGAATTGTTAATTTGTTCACTTCGAGTGCAATAATTATTCAGACTCTGTCTAGATAAATTTTAACGAGCTTTGAATTAATAATTTCCTCCACTTCTTGGAGAACTACATTGTATACGTAGTATTGCTGAAAGGAGTAATGCGGTTTTGCGGTTCGACATATTAGATGTTCTGAATTGACGGTAAACGGAAAATAATTCACCGAAAAAGCATGAAATTGAAAGAAAACATGTTGTTGGTTTTTTTCCCTGCAAATTATCAAACATAAAATTCCTCTCATTTTAAATTTAAACTTATTTATTTTCCATCGATTGCGAAACAAGCCTTGGGTTAGGATTAATCACGCTCGGTGTCTGCTTCCTGGACCGGTCGGGTGATACAGCCGGAGTAGCCGGAACTCCGGCTGTTCCGGTTGGTTAATATAGCCGGAGTAGCCGGAGTTCCGTATATTCCGGCAAATTCGGCTTACTTCACGCACATGTTTGGAATCGGTTGCGCAAATGCGTGTTCATGATAAAGGGGTCTAGATCAGTCTCGACCTCGCGATTTATGTCGTCGGTGCGACAGTGCGCAAATATTTCATATCGTTCGACTAGAACTCGCAACATGCCTTGCGTACACATGGGAATTTTTATTTCATTTTGTTCAACATCATTTTCCACGATGTTTCAACTTTTTAATTCGTTTTTAGATTTAGTTGGATGTTTAAACTAGCCAAACTATAAATAACCGAATTACATAATTAATATAAGTAATTAAAAACTTGTTTTCCAATTCAAAATTGATCGACTTGTATCAGGGACGTAGATCCTGATGCTATGTGCACGTACCTTTATGTTTATGATGTATTAGATATCAATGCAATATTGTTAAAAGTAAATAAAACGTTCTATATAAGGGTTTCAAAACTCGATCTATTGTTACCTAGCTTGTATTTAATGTTACACGAAGAAATGTACTTCCGCGTGCTGATATTGTCCTGTTGGTAATATTGAATCAAATATCAATACAATATTGTTTTAAGTAAATAAAACGTTCTATTATAAGAGTATAGGGCGAGTCCTCATATTATACTACTTGTCCCGAGGATTTTACTTTTTTAGGCACGCGGTTTAGAGATTTTAAAAATGTCCCAGGTGTCTGTGTTTGAATAGTTATAATGGCAAAACATATTAGCTTGAGTAATTACATGTATATAATTTCTGTATA
>JASEVX010001521.1:5000-15153 GCA_031761405.1 Serripes groenlandicus | reverse complement strand
ATTGAATTTCTCTGACACCACTCATCTATGGCATTTAGGCTACTTTGAAGAGACTGAATTACATCATTCACATTAAGCCCAACTGCACTCAAAGTAGTGTCATCCGCAAACAAGTCAGTTGATGAGGCGTTTAATTGCATTGGTAGGTCATTAATATAGAGTATGAAGAGGATAAGACCTAGCAGCACTGAGCCTTGAGGTACACCTGGTGCAAAACAAAGTCATATACAACTTATTAATCAATCAATCAATGTTTTCAAATGTATTTTGCAAGTATGATATAGAGCGATTCTGCATTCATTTGTCAGAGTAATAACATAAGTATGTTTATAAGTTGTGTTCTCATGTTAGACATGAAGTAGGATTTGAAGACTGTGAATGAAATAATATTCAGTATAAAATTGATATCATCATATTCTCTTGCTCTGGGTTTGTAGCCTGTTTTAAACTAATGACGTAAACGTATCCAATTGATGAGTTAAATAATTTGTTGCCAAAAGTGTGCACTACTGTTGTACTGTTGTAAAAAATGTTCTGTATTTTCCGTGTCACCGCAAACAGAAAATATATCTTTATCTGATATTTTCCATTTTTAGCTCGACTATTCGAAGAGTAATGAGAGCTTTACTACTCACCCCAGCGTCGGCGTCTGCGTCGGCGTCTCCGTCGGCGTCTACGTCTCCGCCGGCGTCCGTTTAAAGTTTTAGGGAAAGTTTGCATTTTTCCTTCATAAGTACTTCTGCTAGGGCTTTCATATTTGGAGTGTGGTTACATCTAATACCTTTCTTCACATTGAATGCTGGAGATACTGAGTGATTTTACTTTTTCTCAATAAGTTCTTGAGTTAGGGCTATAATTACATTTTATATTACATCTAATACCTTTCTCCAAATTGAATGCTGAAGATGCTGAGTGTGACCTTCTTTTTTGGGTAAAAGACATGATTTTGGGTGGTTAAAGTTTTAGGGCAAGTTGGCATAGTTTTTTCTCTTAATAAGTACTTGTGCTAGGGCTTTCATATTTGGGAATATAATTACATCTTATACCTTTCTTCACATTGTATGCTGAAGATGCTGAGTGTGATTTTTTGGGGGTAAAACATGATTTGGGTTGGTTAAAGTGGCAAGTTGGCATTTATTTTTGGGGGTCCACTGCCGTCTGAATTTTCATTTAAGAAAATGTGGGAAAAGATCCATACAAGACCATGTTAGCTACTACAAAATAATGACGGTATTATTTTCGTTTGAGAAAATTTGGAAAATCCCACACAGGACCTTGTTACTATAAATAGTCTCTCCTCAATACGGTTCATATACTATTATTACAGTATATAAAGAGAGGCTTTTATAGTGACATAGTTCTGTGTGGGATTTCCAAATAATCCCATACGAAAGCATTACTAGTATAGCATATGGTCCACAGTGAAATACTATGTGTGGTATCTTCAAACGGTCTTGTGGGTGGGTTTTTTTTTCTTCAAAATTTTCTCAAATGAAAATTCGGACGCGTGTGCTTGATCCAACATTAATTAACACCTTTAAGCCTTTCCCACATATAGACGCTTTCTGATTCCTGTGCGGGGACGACTTTTGAAATCATTGTTGCAAAAGGAGAAATTGCTCATTATGAATTATTTCTGTTTTTGCCAAAATGTTTTTAACCTTTATTAATAATTAAACACGTTTATGGAGACTTTCCATGTTTTTGACATTATATTTTCAAAGTCGTCTGCTGCAGAAAGGTTGCATGTGGGAAATGGGTGTTAAAGAGACTGTCTAACGTTTATTTTGGTCACACTTATCAAACAACTACGACTACAATTATGTATAAACCCTTTGTACGCCAAGTTATTGTCGTCTGTATAAACACTTTTTACAAAAGCATATACGTTTTTATTTAAATATTTGCTGAACAAGATTCTGTGTGTTTAACAGTTTATGTCTCGGATCAGGCCACACAGAAAATTCAAACGGGCAGTTCCTTTCAAAGAGTTTTGATGTTGCCAGCAGCGTCTAACAAGCTTATACGTGAAATGTGATCTGCATCTAGGCTTCACAAAACTTCTACATCTTCCTATGTAGAGCCACGCCCTAAAACTGACCATTTTATTGTATAGCGAGATCTAAGCATTTGATTCTGTAGAAAGATCCACACTGTTTAAAACCAGAATATAATATCACAGCTCCCGAAATAGTAGTTTGTCGAACTGAAAGAGAGTATGTCTTCCTTATGAGGTGTGGTGTGTGTGTGTGTGTGTGGGGGGGGGGGGGGGGGGGGGGGGTCAGTGAACATATTCGAGGATCTAGACCTACATCTCTTTCCAAACATGAGGACGCATGTTCGAGTGAGTCCGGAATCCCAGTTCTGTTTTCCAGCAGAAAGTCATAGTTCCGCCTTAGATCGCTGCATTTCGTTGTCTTTTCATCAATAAATGAATCGTTCCACGAATACCAACATTATGAACTCTGCATAATGTATCGACCCAGATCAGTCCGCGCAGTCTAATCAAGG
This sequence comes from Serripes groenlandicus, assembly GCA_031761405.1. Taxonomy (NCBI): domain Eukaryota; kingdom Metazoa; phylum Mollusca; class Bivalvia; order Cardiida; family Cardiidae; genus Serripes; species Serripes groenlandicus. The sequence continues at coordinate 12,642 of JASEVX010001521.1, read as the reverse complement.
CCGACACATTCCGTACCAGGGTAATGATTCCTGGAACAGATAATCCACAGAGGCGAAAAGTGTCTGCCCTGATTAGCCTGCGCTGCATGTTTAGGCTGAGCTGGGTCGATACTTTACGCAGAATCAACAATGTTGGGTTTCTCGTGGAACGGCTCAAATATGCATACAAATTAGCGTAAAGCCCGGCTTTGTGGACATTATACCGCTTAAAGCTTTGCATATTGATGACATAGTTATCCTTCAACCCTATAATACCCTTCCTCAGATATATGTCCCCATGGACTTGTCTACATCTTAATGTAGGCTGTACCATTTGCGAATACCAGGAGGGTACTAATTTGTCATATGGTTATATTCTTTTTCGGCATTTAAATGGACAAATCGTCCTAACATTGTTGAGGAAAATTACATCAATTTGTTATATCATTCTGCATATAACCCCCTCTCCAACATGCAGACACATTTTGACACATCTGCAGCAAACGACTTTTGAAAACATTGTGGCGAAAGGCGAACTTGTTCAGAACACTAATTCTTTAATTTTTAAAGATTTCTATATTTTTGCCAAGATTACTGCAGATTTGTTTGCCCTTGGGAATGGGTCAAGCCAAACAGTTCTGTGCAGAACTGGTCGGGAATTTGGCATATTTGATTAACCTTTTCCAACAACACATCTGCAGCAGACGACCTTGAAAACATCCAATCCAGATATGGAAAATGTCTAGAAATGAAGGTATAACTACTGTTAAAAAGTTGAAAACATTGTGTCAAAAGAAGAAATTGCTCGTTTTGAGCAATTTCTCCTTTTTCACAATGTTTTCAAAAGTCGTCTGCTGCAGATGTGTCAAAAAATGCGTATATAGATGGGAAACGGTTAACACATGCTTTCTGACAGCTCTGCTGCATACGATTTGAAAACATTGTGGCAAAAAGATAAATTACTCACAATGAGCAATTTCTAAACTTGGTAAACTCGTTTATTTAAAGTGATAATAAAGAAACAACAGAGACGTATAAACACATGTGTTTATATGTCTCTGGAAACACTCATGAAATATCCTCTATTTATCATATAAAGTCCTCTCTAGGAGTGTCAAAATCCCATTACAGAAATGTCATATGACACTACTAGTTTGGTTTCCAGTCTTAGGCTCAAGTATTTGTTACAACGCGGAAACCAAACTATGAAAATGACGTCACGTCAGCGGTTTGACGTTATAACTTTAGTCACTTTGGCGCCAATTCCGGCAAATTTCATGTAGAAATATGGTAAATGTTATGTTTATTTTTTTCATAATACGCATCATAAATCACTTCATTTGATAAATAGAATATCTGATTCGTGTTTTTTTATTATTGATTTTAAGAGCCAAAGCTCGCAGCATATCATCTTCGTAAACTCGTTTATTAAAAGTGATAATAAATAACCACTTATGAAATATCCTCTATTTAACCCCACTTAAGATGAATCTGCAGCCGACTTTGAAAACATCTAGGAAAAATTATGTAAGGAAAATATAGTCGAAAACGTTGTAGCAAAAGCAGAAAATGCTCATTATGAATATGTTCCCCCTGTTCTAACATTATTACCAAAAGATAGCTGCTGCATATGCGTTAAACTCGTTTTGCAGATGAGTATTGGAAAGTGTTAATATGTCTAGACTTAGCACACTTACACACAATTAAATTAAATTGGCATCAGTACTTATAACTGAAACACTAAAAGGCAAACTTTCGAAGTAGAACTCCACCCAAATGGAAGCTAGCCTACAACTTGTAATACGATATTTGAATTGTGCCACGTGATAAAAGATCTGGACGCACGTGCGAATAGTGATGATTCCGAAGACCCCCAGGCATCCATACAAACTCCCCAGAGCATTCATGGCTCATTTAGAACGTTCATAACTTCTGTTGAAGTGATGTCGGTAATTTGAATGTTCCTTCCTCGGTTGTATCCCCGTTCGCGTTGGTCGTGGTGGAATGTCCTTGAAAATGCACATTTACTAGTCTAGTACTGATTCGTCACCAAGGAATTGTGAACAACTGTTTTATCGCCGTATAATTACTAACATTCCATTGAAAACGGTGTAAACCCAAAAAATAAAATATGAGCCATACACACATTGGTTTCACTGCTTTATTCCTTTACATGATGCGAAAAAAGATGGGAGGGGTGCAACTAGAGCCCATTTTAAACGCGGCTATATATGAGCCGTCCCGCGAGAAAACTAACATTGTGGACTCTGCGTAAAGTGTCGACCCGGATCAGCCTAAGCATGCCGTGTAGGCTAACCCGGACAGACACGTTACGCCTCCTGCGGATTTTCTGTTCCATGAGTCATTACTCTACACCTCCGAGTATCCCATTGATACGGAATGTGTCTGCTTTGATCAGTCTGCGCGGACTGCGCAGGCTGATATGGATCGACATTTTACGCAGAGGCCATAATGTTGGTTTTCTCGCGGCTGATATATGTACTGTTGCTTTCTAACGAGTCAACGATTCCGATTACACGCACATTTGAACTCTCTAGAGACAACATTTACCATGTCATATATTTCTTAACTCTTTCCCTATTGTAGACGCATCTGAAGCAGACGATTTTTGAAATCACTGTGGCAAAAGAAGACATTGCTTATAACAAGCAATTTCTCCTTTTTCCGCAATAATTTCAACTATATTCCATAAAAGAACTTTCATTTATAGAGAATTATTATATTTTTGACTAGGCATTTTCAAAGTCGTCTGCTACAGATGTGTTGTACGCGTGAAAGAGTTAAACATTAAACAGAAATATATGCTAACAGTCGTCTGCTTGTATTAACCGAGAAAAAACATCAAAGCCAATATTTGATATAAGAGTGAAAACATTGTTAGAAAAAAGAGAAATTGCTCATAAGGCATGGCCTCATAAGGCAGCAATTTCTCATTTTCCAATGAAGTTTTCAAAAGTTCGTCAAATTCAAAAATAAAGTTTAAACATATTTTAAGTAGGAATAGAAAGTCCATGCACACATTGTATTTCTGAAGAGACAGTAAATGGTTTTTAGGAATCATCTGTGGCCGAGTGTTTAGCGTTGGAGATTGGGAATTCGGATTAAGACCCCTGGGGATACACATTTATTTTATGAGGGTTGTAAAACTTTGGATCGAATCGGGAGCATTTCCGAAATATCACGAATACATTTAAAACCATGAAGTTACAAATATATCATCAACAAAGACAACAATTTTTTTTGATGAAATAAAAATTACACTGTATATGTTGAAGTGCCGTCCGAGTCCGTTTGCACCTAAGAAATATTTATAATAATATTTGATACACATCGATTATAAGTAAAGGGGTACTTTTATTTTGTTCTTTGTCTATATGATATTGACAACGTATATTCGACCTAAACAAAGACTATCTAAATCATATTTTTCTCGAAAGATAAAATATACAAATTAAAGATAGATAATTATATTTGTGTGGAGCCGTTTGCACCTAAGCGATAACTTAATTGATAAAAGTAAAATAGATCGTTAAAATTACAACTACTCTTTATTTCTATATGGTAAATTATCCCCGGTAACAAGTGCCGGTGAAATAATTCTTCCACATGTGGTGAACAGTGCAGAGCGAGAAAAAATTACGTGGATACGCTGACTGATCTGAATCTACTGCCTTACGGTTGGGTTTCGCAGAGTGCCGCCCATTTTACAACTGTGAATATTAAATTTCTTCTATATGAAGGAAAATGTTTATTGTCACATTGAATTTTCAAAAAGTTCTGGTTTTGTCTCGTATAAATTGAACAAGTCTTACAACATTTCGCATTTTCTCTGGATAAGCGGCGATGTAAATTTCCCTGGTGGATTTCTTTCTACCGTATTTCCCCTGATACTATACAATATGTGTCTCTTTGCTTGTTTTACTAAATAGTTACTGCATGCATCTTATAAGTCTGCTTTTACATACAGCATGATAACCCATTTTATAGTCATACGTCTGAAGAAAACAAAATATGAGCGTCACGTGAGAAAATTAACATTGTGGACTCTTTTCGCCTGCTGTGGATTTTCTGTTCCAGGAATCATTACTCTATACCTCTATCTCCCTGAGACGTAATGTGTCGGCCCGGATCAGCCTGCGCGGACTGCGCAGGCTGATCTGGGTCAATACATTACGCACAGGTCATAATGTTGGTTTTCACGTGGAACGGCTCACATCACATTAAAAAAGATGATTTAGAGATGTTAAAAATTAGTAGGTGAAGAAATCGTCTATCCCTGGTTTGTTGTAAGATCAGAATGCATATTCCTTCAGTGTGATCATGGTTTCGACTTTCCATCCATTCTCCAATTGCTCATAGACTTGATGGTGAAATGTGCAGATACTGACCAGATTATGCTTTACACAGGCTTATCTCGGTCTACACTATCAGGGCATATCCTAAGTATTTCGCTGCTTGATAACGTGAATTCGTTTTTAGAAAAGAATGAACAGAAGCACAAGATTTTGTGACGAAGCTTAAAACATTCAGAGCGAAGGATTATATATACAGTAAACCCATTTCCCATCTATAGAAACCACACTTAACGTTCCCCAATTTCTCATTTTCTGCATGAATGAACCTGCAATTATGACCACCTGTGAACAAAGACCATATGTTTGTGTTCTCATGGGTGGACTTTATATACGGGTTCCACTGTAGATCATTTTGTCACAATTATTTCTAAATTCGTCGGCTGTAGAGGCTTCGAACACCGCCTGTATGATGACATGATCACCAACGGTTCTTATTTCCAACATAATTACACACTTTCTTCAGGGAACTATGATGTAATTAGCTTCAAGCATGTGTGTTCGAAAAGAATGACACATATCGCAATGACAACTGTGAAGTTTATGAAAGAATGCTGATTAACAAGGTATTCGAACTAACGACCATTGGATTTTTCGAATCCTGGCTAGTAGAACTATGGATGCGTCACTGTTTTACGCACACATCTTAGTTGGTGTTTTTTGTGTCTCGCTTCGTATCAAAATCAGGCCAGTGGGCGTGCACATGCGTGCATGAAACATACATCTTGTGATAAGTACTCATTTAATTATGGGAAACGAGCACTTGAGATTAAAGATTTTGAAAAAAAAACACTTGGTAGAGTTCTATGTGAGTAAACAAGATACACCCTCCGTGGAAGTTCAGGATTATAACCCTTAGCATTACTCCCTCAAATCACTCTGTCACATAACGGCTACCTCAGAGGTCAGATTGAGAGTCTAGTTTATACTTCAAGGTCAACGGTAAAGAATTCGGGCTACGCCCAAAAACACTGTTAAAGAAAATAACGATGACCCTCAAGCTTGATGCCAATTTGAAGGGTATGCAATTACTCTGAATAATTATATGCAAACTTTCTTCACAGCTACTGAATATGGGTAACGAAGTACATTGCATTACAAATAATGACATTTTGTAGTTATTTCGTACTAACCCAGCTACTGGAATTCTTCCTCTAAAATGGAAGAGAAATCTGTTTTGCTTGCAATGTTTCAGTGACATGTTACATAAAAAATTACAACATTGAACACGCAACCCCCCTCTCACTGACAGAGTTAGCCAATAGCACGCCATTTGCCATAACTGAACCAATATATAACTAGAAAAGAGAAATTCTTCTTGTAGAATCACAAGTTGATTAATTAAAGTATCTCTTTACACGACTAAAAAACAATATCCATGATCAGATCTCGAGAGAAAATAGGTAGATAGGCGAATAAAAGATCTTCAAGAAACATTACTACATTTCCAAAAATATGTTCCCAACAAATACAAATGATAAACACTGTAAAGGAGTATATTCAACACAGCTATTAAACAGCTATTAAACATTTGAACAACTTGAATAATAAGATATTGTACTAGATAAGGATCGCTATAAACAGACTCATGAAAAAATCCCCCTGGCTCATTACGTCAACATGAGCGTAGATACACGCAGGAGATTTTAATATATAAGATGAAAGTTGCATGGGAACTGATCTGCGGATGTTTTACAATAAGTGACGGTTATGATTAGACTGTATGTTTGAGCCACGAATGGCTATTTGCGGTCTGGTGTAGGTCTGGTTTTAACCCCCCTCCCTTTCCCACATACAGCAAACCTGCAGCAGACGAATTTGAAAGCGTGTTCTAAAACACCTGGAAAATATCTATAAATAAAGATACAATAACTGAAAAAGTTTTTTGGAACTAGAGAAATTGATAGTTTTGAGCAATTCCTCCTTTTGCTAACATGTTTTTCAAACGTTGTCTGCTGCAGAAAGTTAAAGAAAGGGTTAATGAGATAGTGGACTTATTGTATCTGTGTGTAGTAAAGATATGTATATGTGAACAGTAAAGATACAGGTCAGCCTGTGTATATGGACCGTCTCACCTGAATCGTTACAGTCCGGTAGTAGATATGTTTTACAGGCCTAACTGCATCTTACAAATAAACTAGAAGTTCAGCCATGTTATTGTCCTTTACGACAATGAAACGTTAACCTTTCCCCACATTATAACGCTTTCTTACGCATCTGAAAAACATTAGGGCGAAAGGAGAAATTGTTCATAATGAGAAATTCATCCTATAATTTTAGACGCTGTTTTTTAAGTCGTTTGTTTCAGATGTGCTGAGCGTGGGAAAGTGTTAATATAAATACATGTGATCCGGGATACTTTATATGAGCCAGTGCATGAGCAATTGAAAAAAAAAGGTCTTTGTGAACAGTATACACCCAGATCACTATGTTCTACCATATATACTGATACAGATCTACACTGTTCACATATTGTGCTTCTATCAACTTGTATATATTCGGATAAAACTGATCAGGTGGACACGATGATCAATTTCTTCATTTGCAACAATGTTTTCAACTTCTTTTCAATGGTTATATCTTCATATATAGAGTTTTTTTTGGATTTTTGAATTTTTGCCTTGACGGTTTTAACATCGTCTGCTGCAGATTTGTTGTACGTGGGAAAGGCTTAAGACACTTACATACAATTTTTAATCAGTCCGACCTGCTAATCTAAACCAGTTAGTGTTGTTAACCCTTTCCCTCATATAGACGCTTTCTGACGCCTCTGCAGCAGACGGCTTTTTGAAAACATAGTGACAAAAGAAAAAATTGCACAAAACGTGCAATTTCTCCTTTTGCCAAAATGTTTTCCACTTTTTGTCATAGGCTATCCATTCAATTATGGAGATTTTCTATGTTTTGACAAAATACTTTCAAAGTCGTCTGCTTCAGAATTGTCGTATGAGGGAAAGGGTTAATTTGAGCTTTCTTTGTTACTAGCTAACACAATCTTGATGTTCTTTTCAGACACACGTTCATGCATTCTAACTAAGAAGTTTACACATGAACATATTTTGCTGGTTTTGAATTGTGTTTTACGCCGTTTTCAACACTTGTTAGCTATATCACGGTGTTTCCAGTAATACCGGTATTTGTTATTATGACACGATGTATCTATCAGTCGTGTTGCGTTGCTATCCCTCTACCAACGGGGGGGGGGGGGGGGGGGGGAAGAAATTACTACCATATCGAGGGCTTGGCGTGAAACAGTAAAACCTATTTTGAAAACCCTGGTTTAGGGGGCA
>JASEVX010001520.1:0-15164 GCA_031761405.1 Serripes groenlandicus | reverse complement strand
TTCGGTAGGCTACATGTCTGTACATCCTGTGATAAAAAGTTGTAGATATATTGTATTTATTGGAAAAGAAGAAATTTCCCATGGCAAATTATTTCTGTTTTCCTACTTATGTTTTCAACTTCTATAAAAAACAGTTATAGTTATGTTATAGTACTAATATATTTTGAAAGCATTTATCAGATTTATTGCATTTTTTGTTGAAAAGATTCCAAAGTTTACTGCTGCTTTAGCAGCTTATGATGTATTAAATTAAAAATTGATTACATCAATGGATGTGTTTTCTTCTGCTTTATTTGATGATGATATATGTTGTTTATTGTTTTTTAATATCATTTCAACATCCTTTCAATTATAACATTAAAAATCCCGACACTAACCATGGCAGATTCCCTATTTTACAGGCATCTTTCCCACATGTTAACTTGTGTCTACGCCTTTGCAGCAGAAGACTGTTGAAAACATTGAGACAAAAAGAGAAATTGCTCAAAATGATGTTTTCCGCTCTATTCAGTAGTTATACCTATATTAATACGGATTTTCCAGTTTTGTCTAGATTGTTTTAGTCTCCTGCTGCAGAGTAGGTGTATTTGGGAATGGATATTTAAATATTTATATGAATGCTTAATCTACAGAGGAAATTTAAAACTTCACTTACTCATGGATCGGTTCATCATCCCCTATGTGGCCATAACAATCCAAATATTCATAAAAGGAGGTCTCTACAACATACTGGTTCAGACAGTTGCCTATGAAACCTTCGTGTTCTGTAATGCATGTCAGACCCGAGTCCACCAGCAGGCTATCCATTAAACCATTTTCTCTACAACAGCAGGATTCTCTAATTGTTGCCATTGGTACACACTGCCCACATTGACACCTGAAAAAAGGAATTTACGTAACTTAATCTCCACCTCTTGACTTCCACATCTACAACATGTATAATAACTAAAATAGATCATTGTTTTATTGGGAAATAGACCATAAGCTTGTACTTGCTCGATCCCCAGCCGAGTGATACAAAAGCCTGAAAATTATTGCAATGCATTTCCTTCCTTGGTGCACATGATAGAGGAATATATACTGACTGACTGGTTTCAGTGAAAATGGACAACAAGTAGTACTACTAGTACTGGTAACTTACGGTATATACGGTACCTGATTAGACTAGATCGAAGCAGAAATGTTCAACTTCGAAAACACCGGTTCGGTTATATCAGAGGCATATATAAAAACATGTGTTTATATGTTATATAATTTTGATCGAATGAAATGGCTAAGTATATTAAATAACGAAGTAACATGAAGATCTTTGAAAACAAAGTACGGGAGAAAAACGATTTGAGCTTTGAATAAAACAAGAAATTTTCCTACCAATTTGTATTGTCAACGCGATCATTTTCATCGTACTCGTTTTCATCGCTGGAAGATTGAGTTTCCGAATCTGACGAATAAATAGGTATCGATGGTCGTCTTGGTTCAAACTGGTACGGTTGAACATTCGGAATTGCGGATATTAGTACAGAATTCCCCTCTGTTTCTTCTAAACCTTGCAGTATTTCACTAGTCGCCATTACAGATATGGTTGAGATGTCAACGAATGACGTCATCGGTAACCGGGCGGACTGCGCATGCGCGAAAATCGATTATTGGAAAGGTGCGAAAGTCAAGTAAATCACGTTGCGTATTTCACTGATAGCGCCCGTTTGAGTAAAGATACCGGAGAATGGATTTTTCTGATGTATTTGTATACAATTACTGAATAAGCGTAGGGTTATAATTGATAAAAAAAATTCTGCATTGCATTTGACCTGAAACTTATTGTTAATTGAGATGAATTAAGCAATTAATATAAACATGTAAAACTTTATTATTAACACCTGATACATACAAACGATTAAAAGATGAAACCTTGCCTAATTCTCCTTTTACCACAATGTTATCCTGTCACGATGTTTTCATAGTATACGGCCTACATATCATGTAAAAGTTCCCCATTTTTCACCCTGTATGTACATATGTCCACATTTCTCCTTTTACCACATATGCGGCCTACTGTTACTGCCGCCTACATATCATGTACATGTCCCAATTTATCCCCATGTTTGTACATTTCTCCTATTACAACAATGTTATCCTGTCACGATGTTTTCAAAGTATACGGCCTACCCATCATGTAAAAGTTTCCCATTTCTCACCATGTATGTGCATTCCTCCTTTGACCACAATTTTATCCTGTCACGATGTTTTCAAAGTTTACGGACTACGGTTTATTCCCATTTGGTCTACACTTTTTGCACTTTGTCCCATTTGGTCTACACCCAGTTTGGACCCCAGTGTCATTTCGTCTTCACTTATATTTAAGTTGACAGACAGCCCCTTACACACTTATTCAATAAGACAAATATCTTTTGTTAAAAATATGTGGGTTAATAATGAGATGGCATTCAAACACTGCAAACAGTGTAAACTAAGATCATCTTATCTTTAATGTAGACTCAGACTACCTGTCAGTTCAGTATAAACTGCAGCAGCCAGTCCTAGTCTACATTATGTTGAGACCCTCAAAAGTAAGTTTTCACACCATTCAGGTGTGAAAGATAATGAAAGATAATATGTGTTATTTTAGGAGGCATAAATGCTAAAATGCTTTAATGTCAATGTCAGATAAATTAGCAAGCTCCATAGAAATAAAGCTTTGCATATTCATGTTATGAACAGTAGACGAAATGGGAATTAGGGTGTAGACCAAATGGGACAAAAAACAGTAGACCAAATGGGATTAGACGAAATGGGAAGTTACCACGGCCTACATATTATGTAAATGTCCCGACTTCTCTCTATGTTTGTACATTTCTCCTTTATCACGCTGTTATCCTGTCACAGTGTTTTCATTGTATACGGCCTACCCATCATGTAAATCTTGTACAGAGTACAAATGTATCCTGTAAATGGTTCCCATTTCTCCCCATGTATGTACACATTTCTCCAATTACCACAATGTTATCATGTCACGATGTTTTCAAAGTATACGGCCTACATACCATGCAAAAGTTCCCCGTTTCTCACCCTGTATGTACATGTGTCCACATTTCTCCAATTACCACAAGGTTATCATGTCACGATGTTTTCAAAGTATACAGCCTGTAAAAGTTCCCCCTTTCTCATCATGTATGTACATTTCTCCTTTTACCACACTGTTATCCCGACACGATGTTTTCAAAGTGTACGGCCTATGTATTAGTGAAAACTCGTTTTGCCCGATGTTTTCAACTTCACTGAATAATTGTTGTGATTTCTGATAAGTTTTTCAAAGTCGTATCATGTTTTTATTGTATACTTTTTTTAATCTGCAGCACATGTTTGAAAAAAAGGTGGAAAAGGGATGATCAATGCCTTGTTTTTCCCCAATGTTTTCTACTTCATTGAAGAATCACTTTTATTTGATATGTTTTTAGAATTAATATTCGTGATTACTTGTTTTACCCCAATGTTTTAAATTCATAGAATAATTGGTGTGGTATCTGATTAGTTTTCAAAGTCATCCTCAACTATTTATAACACATCAAGATCGTTTATTTAATCATTATTTAAAGATAATTAAATAGCCAATCAAATTTTTTATTATTTAAACATGACTGTTAATAGGGTAAAATAAAAGTGGGGTCGAAATCACTTACGACACTGGGGTCTAAAATATTTGGGGTCGAAATCACCGGCTACCATATGATGTTATGAAGCGTTGTTAAAAGTAAGTTCGTGTCAATTCTACAGTGTTATACTATTCAATTAAATAAAAAGTATTTGTACATATTGAAAACAATCTAGTCCACATTGGAATTATATTACGTTTTGATTTCATTCATTGGGTGTAGGCTAATAATTCGACGATAAGTCAGTCCTCGAATTGACCTAGTTCGTTTACTGCGTATCGGTGTTGTTTACAAAAGAAAGCGTGCGGCGTAGGAATATTCATAAGATACTGTTTACTGCAGAATCATTTGTATTTCTCAAAATAAAATTTATTTAAAAAAACAAACCAGTGTCTACATCAAACTGGTTGTAAATGAAAACACTTTAAGTATGAGTTTACATTGATTTTTGCGAACTATATTGAGTAGCGTATGTATGAAAAGATCATATAGTTTATAGAGAGGATGTGTGTTGTTGGGCATATTCCATCAGCCTGTGCAATCCCATAGGAAGAAGATTATTAAAATAATCACCTTCCAATGATATGTTTATAGTTACAAATACTTCTGGATTAAACATACTTTTAACATGTTTGCAGGTTGAGCATTGGGAACTGTTATTTAAAGACACTATTACGAGATTGTTATACATAGTCAATCAGTAGTTGTTTAAATGTAACTAAAACATGTCCGGATACACCACATCTTACGATAGCCAAAGAAATAATAAACCATAAATATACAAGCTAGGTTTAATTGACGTTGGCCATGTATCCCTGTCACTATTATCTAGACTCTTCAACATTTTATAGCAATTACCGGGTAATCTTTAATTAGACATATGCAGTAGTTTTATCCAATATTTTATACATTAAATACAATAATCGAAACAAAGGGGGAAATGTGCCTCATTCACCAAAAAAAAAGAAATCTGTTGAAGTCGGACATACACGTAGAAAATCCTAACAATACTTTATTTGTAACCTTTCAATGTCTTCCTAATCATCAGTACCCATAATTGCAGCCTCATGCACAATGATAGGTTTAACCATAGCATACATTGTTTTAAAGTATTCAACACGAGACAAATTACCAAAGTTTCTCTGAAATGAACTTTTTAGACCCGGTTATGTAATGATAGGGGCATGTAACTCCAGATTTACCAGAGCATAGTCTGTCCGTTTGCTAGTCTGGTCCCCGGCGTACCTTAGTGAACGTCTGACATGAACCAGTAATGGCGGATATCGCAATAGGATATATATAATATAGTGAATTAGTAAATTCTACATTGGACTCATAAAACTGGATAATTTGGATCAATAAATAGATAATGAGGCAAACTAACTTTCGGACTTTGATAGGTTAAACCGGTTTGGTCCACAAAAAGGTTGTGTCTATATAGCCACCATGCATATGCATGTCCAAAGGCCGCGTCCAATATTGATGTCTGCCTGACATGATGATGCTTTTTTAGAAGCAGGTAACTCCAGATTTCCCGTATGCATGCAGTTACAGTATAGACACCGATGTGAACTGTCTTAGCCCTTTCCCACATACAACAAATCTGCAGCAGCCGACTCTGAGATAATCCAAACAAAACAATGGAATTTCTCTGTAAATTAATGTAATATTACTGAGATAAGTTGAAAATATAGAGGTAAAAGAAGAAATAGCTCGTATTCCGACCGGCATTATTATATTAATGTCCTGTTTGTATAATCCCGTTAAGAAGAGTCAATTAGACCCCAAATTGCAAGACGCGAATCATGTACCTGATATGCTAATTTTTGAGACGGCAGCTTTGAAACCATCTGATGCACAATGTGTGCCATCGAGTAAAATAGATATGTGCCCTCCCGAGGGAAAACCAACATTATGGCTTCTGCGTAATGTATCGACATAGATCAGCCTGCACAGTCCGCGCAGACTGATCCGGGCCGACACATTCGATCTCAGGGTGATATAGGTATAGAGTAATGATTTCTGAAACAGAAAATCCACAGGAGGCGAAAAGTGTCTATCCGGGTAAGCCTGCACGGCATGATTAAGCTGATCCGGATCGATACTTTACGCAATGTCTACTATGTTGGTTGTCTCGCGAGACGGCTCAGTTATGTGTACATACAGGGTTGTACACATTGCAGGACACAGGGGAATTGCTCTTCGTCAAATAATTTCTCTTTTTCTCACAATGAGCTAAAAGTAGTCTACTGCATAGTATTCACATATCGTTTATGTGTATATGGGAGACCAGTTAAACAGTATGCATAAAGAATAATAACTTATTCACATATTGTTTATTTGTATATGGGAGACCGGTTTAACAGTATGCATAACGAATAATAACTTATTCACATATTGTTTATTTATATATGGGAGATCGGTTTAACAATATGCATAAAGAATAATAACTTATTCACATATTGTTTATTTGTATATGGATGACCGGTTAAACAGTATGCATAAAGAATAATAACTTATTCACATATTGTTTATTTGTATATGGGAGACCGGTTTAACAGTATGTATAAAGAATAATAACTTATTCATACATAGTTTATTTGTATGTGGATGACCGGTTAAACAGTATGCATAAAGAATAATAACTTATTCACATTTTGCTTATTTGTATATGGGAGAACGGTTTAACAGTATGCATAGGGAATAATAACTTATTCACATATTGTTTATTTGTATATGGTAGACCGATTAAACAGTATACATAAAGAATAATAACTTATTCACATATTGTTTATTTGTATATGGGATAACGGTTTAACAGTATGCATAGGGAATAATAACTTATTCACATATTGTTTATTTGTATATGGTAGACCGATTAAACAGTATGCAAACAAAATAATAACTTATTCACATATAGTTTATTAGTATATGGATGACCGGTTAAACAGTATGCATAAAGAATAATAACTTATTCACATTTTGCTTATTTGTATATGGGAGAACGGTTTAACAGTATGCATAGGGAATAATAACTTATTAATAATAACATTATTGTTTATTTGTATATGGATGACCGGTTAAACAGTATGCTTAACGAATAATAACTTATTCACATATCAAGTCTGCCATAATATGCAACCGTGTTTGACTTTGAAAGTATCCTTCAATTAATACATTTCAAAATTCATCTGCTGCAGATACATGTAAAGCGGGGTAATGTAAAGGAAAAGGTCTAGTGGAGGGTCGTAACAACGCAGGTGTCACGTGTATTTTGAATATTGATTGACCGCAGTCGTTTGAATGCATCATTTGGATAACTCTACATGATTGTTCTTTTAACCAGTCTCGATATGAAAACATAAGAAAACACATGAAACAAAATGGCCGAGTTACAACATGTACGTTAGCCTCTGACTACTCATCCCAGCTGAGATACAAGAACTTGTAATCGAGCCGGTCGTGCAAGATGACCATTATGAACAGCATAGATCCAGACCAGGCTTCACATTCCCGCAGTCTGATCTAGTTCTAAACATTTCGCATATTACTCACCAAAGGTTTTTTAAGCATCTTTTGAGTTGTAAAGCTTTGAATAAACCTGAACAATTGCTCAGGCGTATCTGAACATAAATTATTCACAAAAGTCAAAATTATGAAGTCAATACCAAAACTAAGGTTTTTCGTTCTTATACTGAATTAATTTAACTCTTTTTGAAAACTGAATTTTCAAATTTCGTTGGATTTGGTAAGCCCATGATATAATATTTACGTCGGATTTATTTGTCGGACCGACCACGGCAGATAGTCGGGTAACACAACGAGTTTCCGTACGTTCAACCGAATGCCTATATATCAACTCAGAATTCGTGAGTTTAAACCGCGACTCGGCAATTCATTCTGTACGATGTTCGACTAAAGACATTGTGACCAGGGACATACTTATTCTATCATATTGCAATATTAAATACAAATATCTAGTCTGAAGTATACAATACTGCAAAATTCATTCAGAGCGCATTCAAACTAAGAAGTGAGATTCTTTCAATATCTTAATTATTTTTCAGCTTCAATCAGTGATATAATATATTTCATCACCCCCCGTTGTATATACTTATACATTATGTTGTATGATGGGCCGGTGGCCTAACTTGCGAAATAAATATATTGTATCTTGTATATTGTATCAATAGCTCTACCTAAAATTGTATGTTTTCTTTTTTTCCTTTACGAAACTCATGTCTTTGTTTTAAACTGTATTTTGCTTTAAACATGTATATATGTTTTACGCAACATTGCTTGTATGACTATAAGATTTGTAGGAAAGATCCTAATCAGACAGTGGTGTGCAGGCTCAGGCTGTACTGGGTATACGCTGATCGAAAACACCGACTTCTCTCGCTTTGCTTGTGATGTTGCAATCATACACTGCGACATAAAAAGGAAAAAGTTCATAATGCCATAACAATAATTTCTTATTTAAACTCAATATATTACAGATTACTTTCACGTAAAATTACTCATTCACATAGTATACTGGATATTCTTTCAAAACACATTTGCTAACAATGTCACAGTTTAATTGGAATGCATGTATGGTACCAGTATTTGTTTTTATATTTATGATTATTTTCTACAATTCTTTATTGTTCTGAACGAAGACTTTTCAATATAAATGCACAAACACTGTTAAGGGGTTCATCATGAAGACTTTGTAAATAACTCTAATATCGCCGTGACACCTTCATTTGCATTACTGAAGTCCGGCATGAACATCCGCTATCGTTTCAACCTTTTCAAACAGTCTCTTTCAACATAGATTCAAGTTATATGTATTCTGAAGTACATTTCTAACCTTCAATATTTTGATCGTCGTTTTGCCCCTAACGTGCATATATTGTCTGTGTACATTGAACTGTTACACATTTAATACATAACAAGTCCAGTTCATACATAAATATATGGAAAACTGTTTTTGTTATGGATTCATCTCGCCACAGTTCAATATACATGGACACTATGAATGTTGCGGAGTATTCAGATTGTCCTAATACTGCAATTACTCGGGCATGGGCTAGCCGAATCAAATTATCGCCTTTAACAAGCACACGTCGAGCACTCGAGTGTGTCTTGACAATCTGAATACGCCCACGGTTAATCTTTAGACTAGGGTAGACAACTCTCGGCACATAACATTCTTTCCGTTCTGTTGGGGCGGAACATCGTACACCGGAAGTCCTTCGAAAGCACGTGACCGTTCAATCCTCCAATGATAAGAGTTCTGTATAATTCCAAGAATGCAAAATACTATTCCGGCGGCGAAGATGACTGTGCACATTATCGCAGACGTGGACGAGAATCGTACCATCATGAATAGAATCATCACTGCAAATATAGAAAATAATTATAAGTTCCTCAATATTTAAAGGGTGCCATGGTCTAGAAGAAAAGGTGAATACATTGCTGTCAGCATGTATGCAATTTATATTAAGATCTAATCTATATCGCCCACCTGATTTCATTCCATTGTTTTGTTTTGTTTGTTTCACACCGCATTAAAGACAATCCGTTATATAAGGGTATTTTCTGTGTAAGTTACCAGTACTACTGATCCATTTATCCTGAGACCAGCGAGTCCGGCGCAATGCTTTTCGTCAAAATGACAAGTTATTATTACCACTTCGGTATGACCAGACAGAGGATCAAACCAGCGACCATCTGCGGTTTTGATATATTTTTTAAATTTTGTAAGTTTCTACAGTATATATATCGTGGCTCAGCGCGAAACTGTGCATACTTTTCAAAGCATTTAGAAACAAGAGTTGTCGGAGGACAATATAGCTCGCCTATCAGGGATATCGTCTATCAGGGCCTACTTCAGAACAGTTATAGCATGGGTATAAAGTCCAAAATCCAAAAGTGGAATAATTTAAATTGAATTTACAAAAGTAAGACAAGAATTACGCGTAATTAAATGTCTCACTGTGTCCCCTACTTTGACTATCAAGGCAAGTGTAAAAGACAAAAAGTAAACAAAGCTCTAACATTGAGCTAAACACAATTATTTTTAAACAAGAAATAATAAAAAAAAAAAAAAAAAAATACAAGAAATTAAAAAAAAAAAATTGAGCTGAACACAAAGTTCCAAAATTCAAGAAAAAAAAAAAAAAAAAAAAAATAATGCTCAAAGTTCAAAAATACAAGAAAATTAAAAAAAAAAAAATGAAATTAATCCAACAAAATATGAAGAAGCTATGCCCAATTTTCAAAATCCAGCAAAAAAAAAATGTTTTACCCCAAAAAATATGAAAGCCCTAGAACCAGTACTTATTGAGAGAAAAAAAAATCGAAACTTTAACGTTGAGCTAAACGCAAAATTGAAAAATACAAGAAAAGAAAAAGAAAAAAATCCAAATGTTTGAAAAAAATCCATTCCAGAGTTATGGGACTTGACATACCAGGTCCCCTAATGACCCTTAATAAGTGTGTGAAGTTTGAAAGCAACAGCATACACAGTGTCTGAGAAAAGGCCTTGCACGCAAAGGTTTGACCAAATTTCTAAGTCCAAAAAGGGGCACAATTCAGTCAAAATCCATTCCAGAGTTATGGGACTTGACATACAAGGTCCCCTAATGATCCTGAATAAGTGTGTGAAGTTTCAAAGCAACAGCATACACAGTGTCTGAGAAAAGGCCTTGCACGCAAAGGTTTGACCAACTTTCTCAGTCGAAAAAGGGGCACAATTCAGTCAAAATCAATTCCAGAGTTATGGGACTTGACATACAAGGTCCCATAATGACCCTGAATAAGTGTGTGAAGTTTGAAAGCAACAGCATACACAGTGTCTGAGAAAAGGCCTTGCATGCAAAGGTTTGACCAAATTTCTAAGTCCAAAAAGGGGCACAATTCAGTCAAAATCCATTCCAGAGTTATGGGACTTGACATACAAGATCCCCTAATGATCCTGAATAAGTGTGTGAAGTTTCAAAGCAACAGCATACACAGTGTCTGAGAAAAGGCCTTGCACGCAAACGTTTGACCAAATTTCTAAGTCCACAAAGGGGCACAATTCAGTCAAAATCAATTCCAGAGTTATGGGACTTGACATACAAGGTCCCCTAATGACCCTGAATAAGTGTGTGAAGTTTGAAAGCAACAGCATACACAGTGTCTGAGAAAAGGCCTTGCATGCAAAGGTTTGACCAAATTTCTAAGTCCAAAAAGGGGCACAATTCAGTCAAAATCCATTCCAGAGTTATGGGACTTGACATACAAGGTCCCCTAATGATCCTGAATAAGTGTGTGAAGTTTCAAAGCAACAGCATACACAGTGTCTGAGAAAAGGCCTTGCACGCAAAGGTTTGACCAAGCTGGCAACGCGGACGCCAACGCCAACGCCAACGCCAACGCCAACGCCAACGCCGGGGTGATAACATAAGCTCCCCTATTTCTTCGAATAGGCGAGCTAAAAATAGTGTTTCACTTTGAATCATGTGGAAACTTCTGACGACTATGCTTTCCTTTACGAATTCGAATAATTTGAATAATCTTTACAGAGACTTTCTCAACTGGTCGATTGCTGTAATGATATATTTATTTAAGTTACCCTAAATATTATTTTCAAATCATGAAGTCAAATCATATACATATTTCTACAGTCATACGGTCAAATCATACATGTGTTAATATTTCCGTTGTCAGAGAATACATGTGTAACGTTTTCCGTTGTCAGATAATACATGTGTAACTTTTTCCGTTGTCAGATAATACATGTGTAACTTTTTCCGTTGTCAAATCATACACGTGTTACTATTTCCTTTGTCAGATCATACACGTGTTACTTTTCCGTTGTCAAATCATACATATGTTACTTTTCCGTTGTCAAATCATACATATGTTACTTTTCCGTAGTCAAATCATACATATGTTACTTTTCCGTAGTCAAATCATACATATGTTACTTTTCCGTAGTCAAATCATACACATGTTACTTTTCCGTAGTCAAATCATACACGTCTTACTATTTCCTTTGTCAAATCATACACATATTACTTTATCCGTTGTCAAATCATACATATGTTACTTTTCCGTTGTCAAATCATACACGTGTTACTTTTCCGTTGTCAAATCATACATATGTTACTTTTCCGTTGTCAGATCATACATATGTTACTAGTCCGTTGTCAAATCATACATATGTTACTTTTCCGTAATCAAATCATACACACGTCACTTTTCCTAAGTCAAATCATACATATGTTACTTTCCCGTTGTCAAATCATACATATGTTACTTTTCCGTAGTCAAATCATACACATGTTACTTTTCCGAAGTCAAATCATACATATGTTACTTTTCCGTTGTCAAATCATACATATGTTACTTTTCCGTTGTCAAATCATACATATGTTACTTTTCCGTAGTCAAATCATACACATGTTACTTTTCCGTAGTCAAATCATACACGTGTTACTTTTTCGTAGTCAAATCATACACGTCTTACTATTTCCGTTGTCAAATCATACATATGTTGCTATTTCCGTTGTTAAATCATACACATGTTACTATTTCCGTTGTCAAATCATGCACATGTTACTTTTCCGTTGTCAAATCATACGCGTGTTTCTATTTCCGTTATCAGATCATACACATGTTACTATTTCCGTTTTTAAATCATACACGTGTGACTATTTCCGTTGTAAACGCATACACATGTAACTATTTCCTTTGTCAAATAAAACACGTGTTACCAATTCCGTTGTCAAAACATATACTTGTTACTTTTTCCGTTGTCAAATAATACACGTGTTACTATTTCCGTTGTCAAATCATACACATGTTACTATTTTCATTGTCAAATCATACACATGTGACTATTTCCGTTGTCAAATCATACATATG
Organism: Serripes groenlandicus; assembly: GCA_031761405.1. Taxonomy (NCBI): domain Eukaryota; kingdom Metazoa; phylum Mollusca; class Bivalvia; order Cardiida; family Cardiidae; genus Serripes; species Serripes groenlandicus. Next base: position 2,613 of record JASEVX010001520.1, on the reverse strand, counting down.
TTACTTTTCCGTAGTCAAATCATACACGTGATACTTTTTCGTAGTCAAATCATACACGTCTTACTATTTCCGTTGTCAAATCATACATATGTTGCTATTTCCGTTGTCAAATCATACACATGTTACTATTTCCGTGGTCAAATCATGCACATGTTACTTTTCCGTGGTCAAATCATACACGTGTGTCTATTTCCGTTGTCAGATCATACACATGTTACTATTTCCGTTTTTAAATCATACACGTGTGACTATTTCTGTTGTAAACGCATACACATGTAACTATTTCCTTTGTCAAATAAAACACGTGTTACCAATTCCGTTGTCAAAACATATACTTGTTACTTTTTCCGTTGTCAAAGAATACACGTGTTACTATTTCCGTTGTCAAATCATACACACGTTACTATTTTCATTGTCAAATCATACACATGTGACTATTTCCGTTGTCAAATCATAAACGTGTGACTATTTCCGTTGTCAAATCATACACGTGTAACTATTTCCTTTGTCAAATAATACACGTGTTACCATTTCCGATGATAACTCATACACGTATATTTTTTTCCTTTGTCAAATCATACACATGTTCATTTTTTTCGTTGTTAAATCATACACATGCTACTTTTTCCGTTGTCAAATCATACACATGTTACTTTTTCCGTTGTTAAATCATACACGTGTATCTACTTCCACTGTCAAATCATACACTTGTTTTCATTTCCGCTGTCAAATCATACGCGTGTAACTATTTCCGTTGTCAAATCATACACGTGTTACTATTTCCGTTGTCAAATTATACACAGGTTACTATTTCCGTTGTCAAATAATACACGTGTTATTTTTTTCATTGTTAAATGATATAATTTGTAAGAATCTTTATGAGTTTTATACTTACGGATAAGAAAAGCCGGCATAGACACGAAGAAGCCCGTAATTGCTATGAACCTACTACTGGAGCATTCTTTCAAGTATTTCAGAGACCTGTAAAATAGAAAAAATACTCGGATCAGAGATTTCTCTTAAAACAACTGCTTTTCATCTTTTCTCTTTGAAACGAAGAGCTCCTTTTTCCAGAGGTCGCCTGTTCGAAATATAAAGTATACATTATTCTTTATTACATCTGCTATCAGTTAGTGGAACCGGCGTCATTATGCTCACAAAACAGATAAAAGGGCGTTTTTCAGGATGCATATACAGATGCATCTTTGTAAGCAAAAGTTACTTCGTACATTATCATTCCCCGAATTATGGTAATATAAAGTACAGTTCATACTTAGCTAACATAGATGATGAGGTTTCGAACAGACAATAGCAGGTTAAGTGAAACATTAAACTACATCGTAGTAGTCCCAAGATGTGATATTGGAAACGTTGTCTCCTTAACCATTTCAAAGCGTAATTATTAAAATGGGCTAGGTAAATTCTCCATGTTTTCATATTGTTTTAAAAATCATCTGCTGTTTTGACGCCATTTATCGTCTTTATCATGTGAAGGGGTTAAATGACCTAATTTGTTATACAACTAGAACCTAGCGTTGACTGCTTTAGACAGGGGCGTAGCTTGGCAATAATCAATGTGTAGGCCGTCTAGTGAGAAAATCAACATTGTGGACTCTGCGTAAAGTATCGACCCGGATCAGCCTAAGCATGCCACACAGGCGTACCCGGATACACACTTTTCGCCTCCTGTGGAATTTCTGTTTCAGGAATAACTACTCTATACATCTATCCCCCTAAGACGGAAGGTGTCGGCCGGATAAGTCTGCGCGGATAGCGCAGGCTGATCTGGTCGATACATTACGCAGATGTCTATCGCCGAAGTTGCATTTTTGGGCATTTTGAGAAAAAATGTGTAGGCACGTGCCTACAGTGCCTTAAGGGAGCTACGGCCCTGCTAAAGAACTAATGAATCGAGTTGAAAACATTGCAGTAAAAGGAAAACATGCTTAATATGAGCAATTTTTCTACAATGCTTTCAAAAGTCTTCTTTTCTTCTGCAGATTTGTCTAAATAAATATTGGAAATAGATAATTATTTTGGGGAATTTACTGTGACGATATGAATCGGTATCAACTAAAATCCATTCCCACATACATCAATTCTGCAGCTGACGACTTTGAAATAATCTGGATAATAATGTGCAAATTCTCTGTGTTTGAGAGTATCGTCATTGAATAAAATTGAAAACAATGTGACAAAAAGAAGAAATTGGTCATGATGAGCAATTTCCCATTTAGCCACAATTATTTAAAAATCAAAAGGCGTGTGCATGTGGGAAAGCGTTAAAGTATCAACATGTATATGACCTGTTTAAATTATAATACTTATACCTTTCTTCTCCAAGGTGAACCTTCATCAACTTCATGACCACGATACACTGTAAGGAACAGACGAACAGACACATGATGTTCAAAACAATCACAATGGCGGCAAATGCCGTCGCAACTTCTGTGACGTCATTATACGTACGAGTTACAAGGCTATCTTCCCTAACATCTGGATTTAGTGTTTGTTGTGTCGACAAGGCAATCAGAATTTGTACAGACAGATAACCAAATACTAATGAACACACCGCCAGAATTGACAGTGTTTGTAACTTCGATTTTACTAAAT
>JASEVX010000152.1:434698-470629 GCA_031761405.1 Serripes groenlandicus | reverse complement strand
AAACAAAAATATATCTTAAATCAAGTATCAGTGTCATTATTTGTGCAGCCCCCTTCGCACTTGCATAATGCACTACAATGAAGTCCAGCTCGATGGCATTTACAGTTACCACTACAGGCAATCACGCAGCCACAGTGGAGTAGATTGGCATCTACTTACTAACATCTGTCAAATCAGTCCAATATGGCAACCATACTTTGGTTCTGGTATTCCACTCCCATCCCCATTCACCAGGATTTGGAATCTCAGGGGTTTTCAGAAGAGACTGCTTCCAGTTGAATAATGCAGTGAGTTGAGCGCACTTAGCAATCGGGAACAAAGCATATTGGGTTGGGGATTTGAGTCCATGGGTAAAGCAATTTTTACTATACATGAGAACAGTCCATTGCTCAAGTCGATGCGTATGAACTGAGTCAAGTTTCAGACTGGTGGATCTTTGGTGATCGGAATTAAGGTGTCGCCCACCTCAGGATAGGAAACCCATGCCTTCCGTGCCGTCTTTTTTCTAATTACCAAAATTGCTGACACAACGTTGCATCCTGTGACTGCATGGAAGAAGGGAAGTGCTTCACAATAATGAGGTCCAAGCATTTGTGAAATGTAATGGATGGGTCTATCTTTATATGATTTCCCTGTTCCGAATCCTATTACATAGCTCTGAGAGGCCTATCTCGTGGAAAAGGTTTATAGCCAACACAACCACATCGCTATCTACTGTCTTTAGGTAGGCCCTAGTGTGGCACTGCTTGGTAGAATGACGCAAGTGAAGCATCATCCGTGTGTTGGCTTCTTCTTGCTCACACAGTTATAGTTCTGATAGGTCAATTGCTTTATTACTAATAACAATGTTAGCTTTTGTTGTGATGAAGTCATATGGCGAATCAGCTGTGTACTTATAAACAGATTATTCTGGCAATCTTGGAGAAATGTCGATATTCGGCTCCTTTTGGCAGAGGTATGTTTGCTGAGACTCTCGTTCGTCGCCTTGCAGTTTCACCTCGTTTTGCTCGAGTTTGTGACTTAAGACTGTTGTCTTTAAATGTGTCCCATACAGCGTCTATTCTCGTTGTGCTGCCTGTCATCTGACTTTGCAAATATGTTAGCAATTGCATCTGTGTGTAGTCTCAAAACACTCTGGCACGCTGGGGTTTAACAATGTGTATTACTGCAGCCATATCAAGAACAACCACAGACGTATCTTTCACTGCTTCAGGGCGACCAGCAGCAGGCATACCTGGTACACAGCATAGAATATCAGACTTTGCTCCTGACCGCAACTTACCTGGATTTAATAAGGACGGAGGTTCAGGTTGATTTTCATGTTTGAAGAATTCGTCTATGTTAGCATCAGGTCGTGACTGTAGGGACATAAACAGTTAAGTGAAGAGCGCTGCATTTGCTTTCGCAGATCCCAGCTTATCAACACCCCTCTTTAGATATGCAGGTGGCCTGTTGTTGAATGTAAACAAGTTAGCCCTCGGCATAACGTCAGACAATGGCTTTGAAGCTTGTTCTATTCTGTTACTCACAAACTAGCTAAAAATGTTTTTACCGACACTCAGGGCTGTTTTGAGGCTGAGTGCGATTTCCGGGTCCATGACTTCCCCAGTGTCTAATGTGATGAGCTCTCTACCAGTCTCACTAAAGGGATTTACGACTGTGCCCTCCTTGACAAGATCTCACAGAGCTTTAAGATAGCTAAGGAACTTTATCTGTTCAGCAGCTGAGGACTCCGGATGTTCCAAACTTTTGTCGTTTGAGGCAAAGAAACAGGCACACTCAACCTCATCAATTGCGCTTAATACTTCAGATGTTGATAGTTCGATGACCTCCTTCTCCTCTTTCTGGCCATATAGGCCCTTTACTCAACTATCTTCCTTCAAAAACTTGATGCTATGTTGCACAACAAACTTGCCCTGCATACAAGCCTCATGGATTGATCGGTCGATTTCTGAAAGTTGTGCCATATCTTTCAAAAAGACAGGCGGCCATCGGACATAGTTTGTGTGACCGAAGGCAAAAAACCATGGGCACATATCACTGCATGCACTTAATGTCAACGGACACTCACTAACTCGTTGACCACGGATGAATCGCCAGTTTATTAACAGGTAGTCTCTGATTGTTGTCCAGTAGCCGAGCCCCGGTAGCTCATTCGGTAGCGACGCGGGCTGTCAATCCACGGGTTGTGAGTTCGAATCCCGACTCGGCCAACATTCTTTCCGACGTTTCACAAAAGTCACTGTGACAAGCGTCATTCGTCTTTCGCCGATGGGCTGTTTAACAGTTTATGTGGAAAAGCAGCCAGTTGTTTGGAAAGAATGTTGTGTGAAAACCAGGAAACGCATGAGTAGGTGAACTGGTTGCCGTGATATGACGTATGTAGAAAACGGCGTTAAACGCTAATCAATCAATACTCAATCAAAACCAGTAGCAAATTGTGGGAGCATTACTGATGAGTATCTTTTCCCACATCTCAACAGATTCATGAGGCCCATAGCCCCCATGCCATGACAGTAATCGGCATATGCCTGGTATTTCTGTTCATGAAGCCAAGCAAGCCGTACGCCACCCAGGAGAGAGGATGCAATACCAGCAGTGAATACATTTGTCAAGGAGAACATCCGGTCCCAGCCGGATCCAGCAAGTATCTTACCCCCACAATCTCTTGTGATGCCCTCTCGACATGAAGCATGCCCAATACACATACCATCATTGATTCACCAAACTCATTGGGATACCCCCATTGATATCTTTTCTGTTGGGCATAGAGAGGACAGTCATCTTCTATGACTGCCACCTGACCAGTATTCACAAAATGTATTGCCTTCTTCACGACAAGCATTGTGTGCTTCTGCATAGACATTGTTGAAGCCTTCTCATAAAAGACAGGAAAAACACCAACCGTGGCCCTTGGTTTAATATCCCTGGTGTTTCTTCAAGATTACCCCCTTGTTCGGTCAGGACTGTGTGGACATGCCTAAGCCACGCTTCATCATGCTCCCTTGTTGGAAGATTTTCAGAAAATGCAGGGTTGGAAGTTCCTTCCTGGATTGACGAAAAGACGATTTCCCCCAGCATGTTCATCACTGTATGGCATGATGGCAAATTCAGCAGGAAGATGGCCAGTGGCACCCACAGGGGCATCCATAGTGAGAGGTGGACGCTTTATACCTATATTGTGATGAGTATTATGGTTAGTTAGGGTTATGGCAGTGCCATGTAGCTCAATGCGACCAATGTCGATGTTATCAACTCCTCCATTTGTAAAGATACATCGCTTAATGTTTGAAGGCACAACAACTCCATCGTCGGTAAATAGTATTGACACGGCAAGGGCGAGTTCCTTTCTGACATATATGATTCGGTCGTATGACACTGAGATGCCTAGGGAGTGAAACGTTTTAATCATGCTTTTTTATCAATCATTTGCATGAAGTTTTAGTCCGACATAGAGTGGAAAGGGCATCTCTTTCTCCTTCCGCTGGTAAAGTTTGGTAGCATTGCTTGTTTGTTTTGCAGCATTGTTGCATATCAGTTGAGAGAGTGTGTATGCGACTCTGAACTTGGCACTAATTATATCATTGTCCTCTTGCTCGTCTATAGAACTTGAACCTTGAAGTAAGATGTCTAGAAGGCTAAGAAGAGGTTTTTCAACTGGTTCACTCACACAGGTTGGGTTAAACGATCCATTTAAAGGCATTTGTTGCTTAAGAATGTATCTTCGCAGCATAAGGCCTACTTCAACTATTGTCATAGCCTCATCCTCACTAACCTGATTATTTGCAGTATGTGCCAAAGCTGCGCCAACTGTTTTCTTGTGAGAGATGTAAATATCCCGACCCTCAGGGTATTCAGATCAGTCAGTTCCAAGCTTCTCTATCAGATGTTCCTTGAAACTTGTTTGGTGTACATAAATTCCAATCGAATCCGAGCCCAGCTGCTCCAGACGACGATCATAGAGCTTCCTAACATCAGCAAGCTTCAAGGCAGAATATTTTAACTGTACGAATGCTACAAGTTGAGCAATTACCAAGGGATCATAATATGTGTAAAGATTTATAGAACTTTTTCTGTATTTTGAGATTTGGCTGCATGGGCATCATTTTTCAGCTTTGCATAACAGGATGTGTGATAATGCACATATCCAGTCACGTCATCCTCACTGGTTAGCTGTTCATGAACCACCTAATTCTTGGAATCTATAGACCATTTATAGAGGTTCTTTCCACAGTTGTCACATTGTTTCGTCATTGTCACATTTAAACTTCTCACAGCAGACACACTGCAGGGTTTTACGGTCGAAGCTTGTACTATAAATTGATCGATTTTTTTGGACTTAAAGTAGACTCTTCACTCTCAAAACTTTCATTTGTTCTCTTGCCAAGAGCTCTCTGTACAATATGTGAGCAAAAAAGACCTTGACATCCATTATGAAACTTTGCGTTATTTTTCAGCAATGTGTTAGCAATCCGTGAGTCATCATCTAAACATGACAATGTTAAACTGACACTCCAAGAGGTAATTTGAGGCACACACAATATTTACCACAAATATTTAAAAAATCATGTTCAAGTGTGTTATATACTTTGTGGTAACACTTCTTTTTATATGGACTTCGCATATCCTTGCTGTTAGATGTTTCCTAAAATAAGCAACACATTGCTCAATCAGTGTCATTCCTTTCAACTGCAGGGTGATCAAAAGGGTGTTCCTCACTCATGATTAAAACAAATGTTGATTAATTAGATGGGGAAAGTTTGAAATGGGTACACCACAAGTATAATCACCCAGGTATAATGTGACGAAGAAAATGTTTGAAACCACTTCTAAGTAACTGTGTGATATGACTTAAAATCACATTGAATGTAGCTCTTGACCATGAACATGTTGTTTTAGGTCATTTTACATCTATAAAAACTACTGGATTTGTTCATTCATGAGATGCATGCTTTTCCCCAAATGTTTACCCTAGTATTCTTTAAATAGTTCATTTGTTAAGATATGATATCAAACCACGTGCTTAGTACTATTGATTGACCTTTTTGGCTGTTCCATACCTCCAGGTTACTACACCGTACGTAAGGAAGAATACTGTGAAAAAAATAGCATACAGTTTAATGGACAACTGCATTAAAATGAAGTTTTATCTTCTCCGTGGTATTAGTATATTGACACACTTTGAAAGTTATTGAGCAAAAGGTTAGGTTTTATAGATGTAAAATGCGCAATAAACAAATTAAGGAATACAGAAATAAATTTGTTACCCTTAAAACATAGACAATGTGGTAATATGTGCTAACAGGGGCCGATATATGACAAAAAGAAAATCAAATGGCAGCCAGTTTGAATTTAGTGCATAATGGCCACCAGGGGGCGACTCCGACTTGTTTGCGGTTATTTTTGGAAATCTTATAACTACACCTAATAGTATGCAACATTTCAAAAACTTGTCTCAAAGTGCACAATCTTCTCACACTTTGGGCAATTCCCTCCCCGCTACGTGGAAAACTACAGAATATATATTGAAATCAAGAGACAAAATATATGAGCTGTTCCACGAGAAAACCAACATTATGGAATCTGCGTAAAGTATCGACCCGGATCAGCCTAAGTATGCCACGCAGGCTAACCCGCCCAGACACTTTTTATAATATTTTGTTCAGAACTTTATCAGCATACGCCCATTTGGATTGTATTAACGACGCACACGGATTAAAATAAACACGTTTATAGCACACAGACGTCTTTTGACGTCTCTTCAATGTAAGTTTTTCAGAAAAGTCCTTTTTTTGTTTTACAATAAACAACTTGTGTAGGTTTTTGGCCTGGGGCTTCAGAGAAGGAAACAAGTTAACACACAGTTTATCACAAAAGTGTCAAAGTAAGAATACTACAAGATGTCCTAGAAAAGATGGGAGGACTGAAGGAGAAGGATAGTGCAGAACCCACAAGAGAGGGAGAGTTACAGTGAAGTGAATGAGACCATGCCTCTTCTCTTCAGCCACCAATGCACCAAGCACGCTACCGCGTGCAAACGCCAACCTCTTCCTCAACCGGGCGACCCGATCGCGCTGTGCAGGTGCCCGCAAGCTCTCTGGATCTATCAACGGCATTCTCTTATAGAATGATCGACCTTTGTTTTCCCCAAACTGATAAGCAGAGCCCATTTTAAGGCGTTTACTCTAAGTGATCAGTATGATAAGCTTTTTGCAGCTACACATGTTGTATTTAACCCGAATCCACATACCAAAACAAATCTGCAGAAAACAACTTTGACAATGTTCCAACTGGATAAACATAATTACCTCAATAAACTACCGATCCATGTTTTTAGCCAACGTCTATCTCTATTGGTGACAAACACATGATCAGAGACAATGCTGTCAGGCGCATGCAAACGTTCAAGAATGACAAATTACAAACACAATGGTCAACGTTAAGAGTGGAATAACTGACAAACTCCCGGATCGATTCGATCCATTATTTGTTTAACCGTTCCAATATGTAGGCGCAGTGTACGCATCTGCAGCAGATTACTCAATGTTTACTTCACAGTCCCGTCCCGCCCCGTCGTTTAGCCTTTCTAACATGTAGGCTCATTGTACGCATCTGCAACAGATTACTCAATGTTTACTTCACAGTTCCGTCCCGCCCCGTCGTTTAGCCTTTCTAACATGTAGGCTCATTGTACGCATCTGCAACAGATTACTCAATGTTTACTTCACAGTCCCGTCCCGCCCCGTCGTTTAGCCTTTCTAACATGTAGGCGCATTGTACGCATCTGCAGCATATTACTCAATGATTAATTCACAGTCCTGTCCCGTCGTTTAGCCTTTCCAACACATAGGCGCGTTGAACGCATCTGCAGAAGATTACTCAATTTTCTCGCCCGTCGTTTAGCCACTCCAACACGTAGGCGCGTTGTACGCACCTGCAACAGATTACTCAATGTTCACTATACAGTCCCGTCACGTCGTTTAGCATTTCAAACACATAGGCGCATTGTACGCATCTGCAATAGATAAATCAATTTTATCGCCCGTCGTTTAGCCATTCAAACACGTAGTCGCGTTGTACGCACCTGGAACAGATTACTCAATGTTTACTGCACAGTTCCGTACCGTCGTTTAGTCTTTCAAACATGTAGGCTCATTGTACGCATCTGCAACAGATTACTCAATGATTACTTCACAGTCCGTCGTTTAGCCTTTCCAACATGTAGGCAGTTGTACGCACTTGCAACAGATTACTCAGAGTTAACTGCACAAACCCGTCCCGTCGTTTAGCCTTTCCAACACGTAGGCGCGTTGTACGCACCTGCAGCAGATTACTCTATGATTGCTTCACAGTCCGTCGTTTAGCCTTTCCAACATGTAGGCACGATGTACACACCTGTAGAAGATTACTCAATGTTTACTTCACACACCCGTCCCGTCGTTTAGCCTTTCCAACATGTAGGCGCGTTGTACGCATTTGCAGCATATTACTCAATGTTTACTACAAAGTCCCGACCCGTCGTTTAGCATTTCCAACATGTACGCGTATTGTACGCATCTGCAGAAGATTATTCAATGTTCACTGCCCAGTCCCGTCCCGTCGTTTAACCCTTCCAATATGTTTCAAAAAAGAGAAATTGCATATACTCTATTTGTCACAATGTATTAAACGTGTTTTAATTATTACATTTTAATTATTACATTTTATTTATAAAGATTTTCCCTATATTCGCCGAGATGTTTTCGGGTCGTCTACTGCAAAGTTGTTGTATGTGAGAAAGGATTCTCATTGGGTCTAGATGACATTCTTATTTATGAACATGACATGCTCATTTGTCTTATTTCTTACATCTTACATACATGTGATATATAATGTGTCATTCTTACGAGTACATGTTGTATCATGCTAATTTCATTTTTTTTTCTTCCTCTTGCATGCGTCTTACTGTATTCATGTTTATGCCATTCTTGCATACTTGGTTGGTCTAAGTCATATTATGATACCAGGTGGCGCTCTAAATTAAATTCTTATGCCAGGGATATAACCGCGTATGATCGAAAAATAAGTCACTAATCTTCATTGTAGAGGTAGCCGGTGTTAAGGTAGCCTTTGTCAACCTTTTTCAAAACAAAGAGAACTAACAGCGTTGACAATTTTTAAGTTTTAAGTTTATTTATTTATAAATGTTAGATTATGCATATTTTTTAAAGTGATTCTATTCTATTCCGCATTTATACATTCCCGTGAGAAATACCGTACAGTGAGAAATACATTCAACAGGGAGAAACTCTTATAATTTAAGCGCCACTTGGTATCATAATATGACTTACTGTATTCGTGTTAATGCCATTTGTGTTAGTGCATACTTGGTTAGTCTTAGTTCCTGATTGCAACTGCTATCTACCATATTTTTACTTGAATATTATCACGAAAGCCCCTTTTTATCAACAGAATATGCATACACAAGAAGAATGTATCATTTTAATTAAAGGTCAAAAATGCAATCAGGAACTTAGACGAACCAAGTATACACTAACACGAATAGCATTAACACGAATACGGTAAGACGCATGCACGTGGAAGAAAGACAGATGAAATTAGTATCAAACAACATGCACTCGTAAGAATGACACATGAGATGTCACATGCATGTACGATGTAAGAAAGAAGACAAATGAGCATGCAATGTTCATAAATAAGAATGTCATCTAGACCCATAGATTTTTGGCGGATATTCCCCTCCATAAATGAATAGTCCACAGTCTTTAAGTAGGAAAGAAGATTTAACCTCAAATTGATTGCAACATAAATGATATTGAGATTTGTTTAAGAATTAAAAACTACTGCATCCCTTGTAAATAATTAGAAAACTTTAACGAGCAAAATTTTCTTTGTGTATGATAACACAAGGAAAGACAATAAACCATTTGTTTTCAACACAGTGTTTAGTATCTATATAATGGAAAAATGTACTGCAAATAATGGCTAGTTCTCAAATATCCAAGACACTGTGAAAGGTGTATTGTATTACCTCAGGTAGACACCCATATATAAAGGTATCACACATAAAAAATAAAGAAGGTAATGGTGGCCCTGAAGTTATGCGAACCATATAGTCAATGAAAATAACTTTTGCAGTCAGGTAAGAAATTAATAATGTTAACAATATTTCCCAATTTGCATTTTGACCGACATGGCCCATATTCGAACTTGGCCTAGATATAATTCAGACAATCATTCTGACACATTTCCAACATGTTCAAGTTAAACATACCGCTTCCAGTGTGTTAACAAGAGTTTCCTTCAATTTAATATTGACTTAGTTTTTGACCAGACATGAACATGTTGACGACGAACGACGGACAGAAGGCGTTCGCAAAAACTATCAATGAGCTAGAATACATTTGTATTTCTGAAAGGGTAAATGTATGATTTATTTTATATGTTGTCCTATTTATCAACCCTCTAACTTAAATTTATGACACTGTTGAATGGGTTATTGTCATAAACCGCCGAAAACGTCATGAAGATTTATACCTTAGACAGGCATTTATAATTTAGCTTCCAGTTCTTTTGACATACACATTTCATAAAAGTATGTAACACAAGAACTGTCTGGGGTACGTTTTAAAAACGCCAGATGTCAATAGCCATAGGGAGTTGAAACGTGAATTTTAGATGACAGAATTTTAAATGGATTCTCTTGAAAATAGTGTGAGGTAAAATATGTAATGAATTAAGAAATTTGTCCTAAACGTTTAAAGTTTATATAATACAATTCTGTGTTAGGTTTTCTGTAAATTCTGTCGAAATTATTATTTTGATTTATGCAATGCACAGCTTGGTGTTAATGTCCGTGTGTTTATATAATTCAATCAGGTCTCAATTATTCTGTAAATTCTATTGGAATAGTTCTTTTAATTAATGCAAGACAAAGATTGTTGTTTATGACTGTGTGTTTATATAATTCAATAATGTCTTAAGTATTCTGTAAATTCTATTGGAATAGTTCTTTTAACTAATGCAAGACAAAGAGTGTTGTTAATGTCTGTGTGTTTATATAATTTAATCATATCTTAAGTATGCTGTACATTCTATTGAAATAGTTGTTTTAATTAATTCAAGACAAAGCTTGGTATTAATGTCTGTGTATTTATATAATTCAATCATTTCTTAAGTATTTTGTAAATTCTATTGAAAAAGTTGTTTTAATTAATGCAAGACAATATTGGTGTTAATGTCTGTGTTTTTATATAATTCAATCATGTCTTAAGTTTTCTGTAAATTCTATTGAAATAGTTGTTTTAATTAATGCAAGACAAAGATTGGTGTTATTGTCTGTGTGTTTATATAATTCAATTATGACTTAAGTTTTCTGTAAATTCTATTGAAATAGTCGTTTTAATTAATGCAAGACAAAGATTTATGTTTAGTTAATGTCTGTGCAAATCAAAAGCGGTTACAGTTATAGGTAATAAAAGCACCGAAAGCGCTGATGGTATAGGGGCATATGTAAGTTTAAAATATATGGCATAGATAATATGGACAAACACTGTTGAAACAATAAACAATGACCTTTAAACAAACCAAACCCAAAATGTGTGAAGCAACACATATTGCTTGCCAATAACATATACCATAATTATCAAAGTTCGACCCTTTTCTTGTATAAACAAAATAAATCACGAAGGACAAAAGATTGACAAAAAACGAGCAGCGACCCTTAATTAAAATATTTCCAGTTCAGAAATCACTTAAGATCCACAATGTATATTGTAATCATGCTGATAAATGAAAGACAATCGACAGCATGCTAGAGTTATGTTTCTTTTTGCACTGCACATTTGTAGCTCTGAGTTCCCTATACACCAAGTCTTAAATTGATACATTGGACATCTATTGAGACAATAGCCGAAGAAATGAAAAAATGAGTTTACACCTAAAAATCCAGATCAGATTTGTTACCTACAAACCAACTTTGAAATGGATACAATGGAAATTAATTGAAACATTCGCTGAACTAAACAAGGAAAAATGGAGATAACTAAAATAAACCGACCAGAGTTATGTACCTAGTACTTTGCCGTTCTCCTGATCACACGGTATAAGTGTGACCACTTTGAAATAAATCTGCCATACAGTAACAACGTGTTAACCAATACATGCAATACGGACAGACGAATGCACATTTAGGCAGACAGCCGGCCGGACGCCGGATTACCTCCAAGCTTTACAGACAGAGACAACTCATGAAGTATTGATTACAAAAGACTGATTCGATGCGTCAAAACTCGTCTGTGCTTAGGAAAGCTTAGATTATGGTATTTGTAATGTATTTGCAATTTAATTGTATCTCCGAAACGGGACCGTACAAGGTTAATTTACAAAAACTATTTAGACTACATTTCTAGTTTATTTATCAACAGATACATCTAGAAATAGATTACACGTTGAAGGACGTTGAGTCTTCAATTAACTCAAATAATAATAAATAATGACCTTGCGGTTATAACTCGTGTGTATGTTGACATTTTTCGGCAACTTTCTTTCCGACATTTGACAAAAGTCCATGCGACATGCGTCATTCGTCTTTCACCAATGGGATAAGTCTATGTGGAAAAGTAGCCAGTTGCTACGGAAGAAACATTTGTAGGTCAACTGGCCGCCGTGATATTACTGAGGAAATATTAAAAACGGCGTGAACCCAAATCAATCAATGTTGAAATTAACTTATCTCTAATTTGTAGATTTAATTTCTATTTCCTATTTTGAATAGTGATGAAAACATTGTGGAAAAAGACAAACTTGCTGATTATTATTCATCTGTTTAGGTTAGTCAAATGTGTCTAAAAGGGGAAAAGGTTAAAATAATAACTGTAGACAAATGTTTTCGTTATCTAGGTTATAGAAAACAAGAGGCCCATGAGGGTTTAGGCTCTACTGGGATGATTCTTTGGTAATTTTCAATCCAGAGCATGTATGTATGGTGAAGATCGGATAGTAAATGGAGGCTCTGTTGTGTTCACAAACTGTACTATAGCAGTTTTGACAATTTCAAGGGCCATAATCCAGTCATGCAAGGGCACATCTGACTGGTTTTCGAAAGGATCCGAACTCTCATCAATATTTAACTACTATCTAAGTTTGGTGAAGATCAGATAGTAAATGGAGCCTCTAATGTGTTCACAACCTCTATTATAGCAATTTTGACAATTTCAAGGGCCATAATCCAATCTTGCATGGGCGGATCTGGCTGGTTTGCAAAAGGAACCGAACTCTCATCAATATTTAACTACTATCTAAGTTTAGTGAAGATCGGATAGTAAATGGAGGCTCTATTGTGTTCACAAGCTGTATTATAGCAATTTGACAATTTCAAGGGCCATAATCCAGTCATGCAAGGGCACATCTGGCTGGTTTTCGAAAGGAACCGAGCTCTCATCAATATTTAACTACTATCTAAGTTTGGTGAAGATCAGATAGTAAATGGAGCCTATATTGTGTTCACTAGCTCTATTATAGCAATTTTTACAATTTCAAGGGCCATAATCCAGTCTTGCATGAGCAGATCTGGCTGGTTTGCAAAAGGAACCGAGCTCTCATGGATATCTAATTACTGTATAAGTTTGATGGAGATACAATAAAAAATGAAGACTTTATCGCGTTCACAAGCTGAATAATAGCAATTTTGACAATTTCAAGGGCCATAATCCAGTCATGCAAGGACAAATCTGGTTTTCGAAAGAAACTCATGGATACCTTACTACTGTGTAAGTTTGGTGAAGATCAGATAGTAAATGGAGCCTCTATTGTGTTCACAAGCTCTATTATAGCAATTTTGATAATTTCAAGGGCCATACTCCAGTCTTGCATGAGCGGATCTGGCTGGTTTGCGAAAGGAACCGAGCTCTCATGGATATCTAACTACTGTATACGTTTGATTGAGATACAATCAAAACTGAAGACTGTATCGCGTTTACAAGCAATTGTATACGGACGGACGCACAGACATTCTTATGAAGTGTACTTGTGGGGTTATTTCCTTTGATGTTTTCTTGTGGGGTGCACCCCACAAGTATGCTATTCATTCCGTAATTATCACCCTTTTACGGAATGAATAGCATTAATATGCAAATGAGATACCCGTTATGAAACAAACAAAATACCTATTTATCTATTTTAAGAAAACAGCGCACCCCACAAGTACTCCCACAGACGTCCGGACGCACGGACGACGGACACCACGCCACGGCATAAGCTCTTCTGGCCTTCGGCCAGTAGAGCTAAAAATTGACGGCTGCATAATTCTTTATCGTGACTCATTTCGTCTTTTTCCACAAAGGTTTCAACTATATATTTTTCCCCTTGATGTAAGGCAAAATTGCTCGTTATCATTCATCTCTAGCATGTTATTCAAAATTTGTCCGGAAGGGACAAAGAGTAAAAGAATGTCCATAGTAAAACGTTCAAATATGAAAAGAATTAATTTGAAAGGTGTTTGAAAGCATTCATGGGAAAAGGAGGCATTGCTCATAGTCAGCAATAGCTCTATTTTCAACAATATTTTCAATATTCGAACTGTTATAATATCACGGAAAGGGTTCCGCTTCCATGGGGAGGATGTAACCAGTTTCCGCCTACAGACGCTTACAGACGCATGTGCAGCAGACGACAATCGAAAACATTGTGACAAAAGGAGAAATTGCTTATCGTAGGCAATTTCTACTTTTTCCACAATGGTTTCACTCCTTTCAATAATTTTATTTACAGTGATTTGCACATTTCTCTATATAAGTCGACTGTTGTAAACTAATGGGGTCACAGCACGGTCGACGTTACCTAACACCACTGACATTGAGGTCAGTCATAGTTCAGAGTGTGTTTCACGAGTTGGAACTATTTTGTCTTCATATATTAATGAAAGCAGAGGGTTTTTCGTGATTCGGTCGAACCAATGAAATCGTTGAAAAGGCAGATTATAACCAATCAAAACTCGATTTTGGCGTAGGAATTCAATTGTGGACTGTGGTTGCAGCCGTAATCCGACTTTTCGAAAGCAGGCTAGCAATGCAGGACCTGTGCATTATAGTCCTCTAAATAATTGTATTTATCATCCCTTCAACTACTAAACCTGGTCACAAAAATGGAAGGCACTTAAACCTTACCACTTAAACTTCTTGTATAAACAAACATTTCATGATGTATCCATCTCGTGAGTAAGTAAAATACTGCTTTAAATTACAGCTTTACTTTAAAATAGAACAAAATATACGACTCGTTGTCATAACTATAATGTATTCATGATTAGTTTGTATGGTGGCATATTACTGCCGTAAGATAACCTGTTAACGTTTGGTACAACCTTAATAGGTTATCTAGTTAAGGTTTGCGATTATCACTTAATAAGTAAAATAATAACTGGTTAACTAAATAAGATTCGTGTTACCACTTATTAATATTCTCGAAACCCAAGACTAAAAAAGGGTTGAAAGTGCCCAGAACTGCTACCTGTTACCTTTTCACGCTGTAAACACTTAGAGTTTATCTAGTTATGGTTGGCGAATTCTACTAAGTAACATAATAACTGGTTAACTAGATAAGGTTCGTTATGCCAGTTTTCAATAAATAGATGTATACGCCCATTAACTTACACCCGAAACCCTATCTAGTTAACTACTTAATGTTTCACATAATACTGGTTCGTGTTAGTTAGCTAAATTTTTTATTTTATTTAAAGTAGACTTGAAAATAAAAATAAAATATAAAAGAAATTTCATATATAAAGAGGATATATTTCAACAAAGCAAACTGTCCAGTCCAAATTCAAGTAATCGAATTAAAACGGAAGATATATATAATCAAAGTTGTGTGATTTACCATTTCAATCGTATCTGTCCATACTCGAGTGAGTGCTTACAAGATTTTTTATGTTTTGTAATATTTTTATTTATGGGAAACACTTCCATTTGATTCATTCACATTGTTGTTTTATTACATATGTGCATGAAGTAAACACAGGGACAGAAAGTTTTAGATTTTTAATTAAGTAACAAGAAAGATATTGTCAAAGGTTTTTATCCTGGATTTACGATTTAGTTTAAACATAAATATATGGTAACCTTCTTCGGGGTTGTTTTCTCGCTAGGTCGGGTTATAAATCTGTGGCAATTTTCATAAAACCGTTTTGATTGATACACATGTGTTTATATGTCTCTGTACTTAGTAAGTTATAGAACTTTCAAATAGTGTTTTGATCATGCTATATGTGACATGCGACCAATCAATACTATGATCCATACAGAATCTATCGCATACCCTGATAAATGCAGACTACCAAGATAATATTCGCGCAAACACAATGAAAAGAAGAATGAAATAAAAGTTTAACAAAACTAATCAACAACAAAGTTGTTAGTGTTGTCATGATGTGTGTGTTACCAATTTAATTTATATAAAGACAAGCGGAATCTAGTAACGAAGTATCCGATAGTTCGTCATAGAAGTGTATGTCACGTGACAAAAAAAACGAGTTCGTCTCACGGCTGCTATACGTTTTAAGGATAATAAGAGCATAACAACTAAAAGTATATATGTTTTCAATGATGAATGTATTTCTTTTATGCTTAATTTTGAATTCATGCACTATTTAAGACATGTTAAAACGTTTGCAGTTACACTTAAAAGTCTCGTTATTGGAACGCTATGTTTAGTACTCTACTGGTACTATTTTAGTAGTAGAGTAGGTGATTTGTGTACTATGCTATACGGGTTCTTGGTTTATTTTTATTATTCGTTTTAACTATTTTAATAATTTACTTCATCCTCGACATTAAGATTAATTTCCCTTCATAATCAGTTAAATCTCCCATTATAAATAATGAAGGTGCAATGTTCAGAATGGATATTCTAAACGTCAGATTATTAACAGGATATGTTTACTCGGCAAAAGTTCAGAAAAAATGATTTTGAATTTGCGTTTATAACCAGTCATCTCTTACTACCTGTGTCCACATAAGCTTTTAAATATGACCAAAAGATGTTAAAATAAATGTCACCATCAGACAGGCGACCGCTCAATTAGGAAATATATCTAATTTTGAATGATATACCGGCTCTTATATCAAGAATTGGAGTTCAGGTGGGTATTAATTAATCATAAAGGCCGAACGGCCTGAGCGATACATTACTACACATCTGGACGACAAATCGTGATATAAGAGCCGGTATATCCACTCAAAATGAGATATATTTCCATTCTAGCACTTTTCTATTACTTAAAGGGATACAACGTAGGGGGGAGCTATGTTTTGACATGACGTTGCTTTCCTTGATAAAATCACGTGTATAGGCTTTTCATTCTTTACTCTCCATTGTATTTGTTTTGGAAATATTCATGGCTTTTTTCAACACAGTTTGAAATCAATTTTTTGATATGGCCTTGATGGGATATCATGTGGGGTAAGAGGTTTTGTCGGATTAGAATCACTGTGGGTCAAACAAATCGGGCAATTAAGCACACAATCCGTTATCTCTTTGATCATACCTGGCCAGAAGATATAATCTTAGCTCGTTCTATTGTTTTGCTAACTCCATGTGACCAATATGAACTGCATTGTGTAACTCTGGGCGAAGTGACCTAGGAATGAACCGTTTCTGACCTCTGAAGATCAATCCGTTACAAAGGATAGTTCATCCCTATGATTCCAGTACTCCAGAATGGTTTTACTGCAATCTTGGCGAGATTGATGCCAACCTTTATCTAAAGTCTGTATCAATGTTTGCATTTGATGATCAGACTTAATTGCTTTTTTGACATATTCTAAGTGTTTATCAGTGACGCAGAGTTGCTTAATTACTGCATGTACATGTAAATCCATACCATCTATCAGTGAATGGTAAGTGTCGGGTAGGGACTGTCTGGACAAGAAATCACTGATAGGTACATGTTTTCCACTGACATGAACAACGTCTATGTCGTACGGTTGTAATTGTAAGAGCATCCGTTGAAGACGGGGAGGAGCTGCTGATAGCGGCTTTTTCATAATTGACGCTATAGGCTTATGGTCTGAATGTACTGGCTTGCCATAAACATACTAGTGAAACCGTTTGCACCCAAACAATATGGCAAGTAGTTCTTTCTCAATTTGAGCGTAACCTTTCTCAGCTTGTGTCAGAGTTTTGGAGGCATATGCAAGTGGACGACCTTCTTGCATAAGGCATTACCCAATTCTATTTTGAATAGCATCCCCTTCGACGTGAGTGGTTTGCTCGGGTCAAAGTAACCTAGGACTGATGAACTTGTTATTATGTCTCTGACCTGGTTGAAAGCTTTGTTTTGTTGTTCATCCCAGAGAAACTCTATGTCTTTCTTTAAGAGGCACCTAAGGGGACTAGTAACCTCTGCAAGATTTGTGCGCGAATTTGCCCAAATAATTGACTATTCTAAGGAAATTTTCAAGTTTAGCACGAGAGTTCGGTATTTCCAACCCCATAATAGCTTCAATCTTTTTTGGATCGGGTGTTAGCCCAGTCGAGCTAATTATATGACCAAAGAATGGAACGTCAGTAGCTCCTATTACGCATTTCTCTGGATTGAAACGCCACCTTTGGAACGTGCACGCGTAAGGATGTTTGTGAGTACCTGATCGTGCTCTTCCTTAGTTTTACCCTAGAACATTAGGTCATCGACAATGCAAGTGGCATTAGATAAGCTTTGTTTATCTTGCGTTGGAACACGTCTTGTGCACATTTAATGTCAAAGGGCATTCGTAGGAACCTATACCTTGAACATTGCGTATTGAACGTTGTGGGGAAAGATGAAGCATCGTCAAGCTTAACGCTCCAGTAACCATGAGTGCAGTTAAGTACACTGACATATTTGGCACCGCAAAGTTTTGCTGTCACATCGTCAATGGTTTGCATAGGGTAATGTGGCCTTTTGATGGCGTCATTTTAGGCCTTGGGATCTAAACAGATACGTAGGTTGCCTGTTTTGGATTGTATAGTAAGAACCAAACTATTAACCTAATCAGTTGGCTCGGTAACCTTTTCAATAATACCAGTTTCCTCTATCCGGTCTAATTCAACCTTAAGTTTGGGCTTTAATGACTCGGGGACACGACGGGGAGGGTTAACTACGGGCATGGCATCGGGTTTCAAGTGAAACTTGCATTCACCCTCAAAACGACCTACACCGTCAAACACGTCGTTGTATTTGGTGAGTACAAATGACTTATCAAGAACTACGTTCTGGTCAACTGCATATGACAACTTAATCAAATTTAAGTTGACGGATGTTTCTAAACTAAAGAGGGGAACAGTTTTACTGTCTACGACGTAGAACAGTCTCTCTACAGTGATTTCCCTGTAAGAACATGGCAATTGTATCATCCCGATAACAGGGAGCATGTTACCTGTGTATGAGGTCAATTTCTCGTCTGGGGGTAATAGGGGATAATTAACATGTATCTCGGACAGAGCTGTTACCGGTAAAATGTCGGCTTCTGAACCTGTGTCTATTTTGAATTTAACAATGTGACGGGAGGGACCAAGACCTATTTCGACAAATGCACGGTCACGGGTATAACGAGAAGTGTTCACCGTATTTACTGTATCAATGTTAAATTCCTTGTAATCCGATTCACTATTGACGTACCCGATATCGCCACAAGCACCTTGGGAGTCATATTGCACATCACGCGCAGTTCTGTCACGTTTTGATCTGCATACT
Source organism: Serripes groenlandicus (assembly GCA_031761405.1). Lineage (NCBI taxonomy): Eukaryota > Metazoa > Mollusca > Bivalvia > Cardiida > Cardiidae > Serripes > Serripes groenlandicus. Next base: position 451,899 of record JASEVX010000152.1, on the reverse strand, counting down.
TTGCTGAAGTGATTTGTCTTTCCACACGTGTGGCACCCTTGGCTGGACAGTCTGCGCGCTTCCGGTTACCACAGCTGCCGCATTGCGTAGAATTCTGTCGAGGTCCTTGAGATTTGTTTGGTGTAGTTTTGTGCTGATAGTCTGATTTTGACTTCTGTTTGGTGTTGGCTCGTCGGATTACCGTGACATTGTTTTGCGGAGTAATTGACATGGAGTGCATCTGTTGCTGACAGCACTCGTAATTTTGAGCTATTTGTACTGCTTTGTCCAGTGTCAGCTTATCTCCTTAATTAGTTTTTCCCGAACACGCTGGCTGGAACATCCGAAAACAATCCTGTCTCGAATCATTTCTTCTGAATCCCGGTAGTTACAGTCTCTGACTCTGTTTCAAAGTCTGGTGACGAATAAGTCAATTGATTCACCACCTTGTGTTTCATTATTGAAACGATAGCAAAGATCGGGTTCAGTTTAGGCTGAACATGCGCTTTGAACCGATCGTAATATGTGTCCAATAATTTCGAATCATCAACCGAGATGTCAGTCCAAGTTCTATATACCTGGCGACCTTGTTCACCTATCCAAAGAAGTAGATACGACACTTTTTCTTCCTCTGGTTTGTCTGTTAATGGACCTGAGAAAATAAGTTCCACGTGAAGCTTAAATCTGTCCCATTGCTTAGGCAAATGTGTTGTTGTCCAGTCCATCACTGGAAACGGAATATAGTTTAAGTCCATTGTAAATCACTGAAGGAAATTGAAATGTTAATAACCCCACTTCTGACACCATGTAGTGATATTGGAGCGTATGAACTGTACCAGTATTTTAAATAACATAAATCACAATTGTGGAAATAATATAGTGATAAGAACACAAGCGTGTTGATTCCACGAGCTTTATTTTACAACTGCTTCATAGAGACATGTGTTGGAGATCCTAGGCATGCGCGTTAGTGAAGCGTAAATGTAAGTCTATTTCAGAGTATTAAGAATGACAATTTATAGTCTATTTCAGAGTGTTAAGAATGACTGAATATACTACAATAAACATCTTTTATTTATGTAATATTTTATTGATCCCTTGACCAAAAAAGGCTTTTGTGACCAAAACAAAAACAGGAAAAAGATATGTGAGCTATTTTTAGAACAGGCACAACTATGTACAGAACACGCTGGTTTTGAAAAAATATTGTCTTAACCATATCATACCAATTTTTCATTCCAAACGACATTTCTATTGTTATATTCTTAAATCATTTAAATACAAGAGAAAGTTGATGCAACGCATCAATGTCGCCGGAAATCCATACTGCAGTTATACATAACACTTACATTATAGTAGTTGAAAACAACATTTATCAACTGAGGGGCATATTGGAACATCAGGGGTGGGGTCAAGTGAAAATGTATCATAACTGTCCTTTATTGAAATAAAATTAAAGCCTTTCATTGTGTATGATCAATCTCCATTGTAAGGTAGGTTGACCATACACACAGCCAACTAATTATTGATCATAAACAGTAATGGAAATGAGTAATCTTGCCAATCATTAGTCTTAGTATGTATACAGTGCTTTCATTAAGGAATAATTATAAGATTTGTGAATACCACATACACTTTTCAGAATATTTTTATTTTATTATTTATCCATAAAACCACAAAACAGACAATTTATGATTTGCATTTGCACGTCATTTTACCGTTTCCCTATTAAAGTCAACATTGGACACCTTTGCAGCAGTCTACTTTAAACAATGAGAAAAGGGTTAAATTGCTGAATACATGAGTTTTCTCTTTTTCTCAAAATGATATAAGCTTGGCATCCAAATTATATCATACTTTGACACATGTTAAAATGTAGACGAATATCTATAAATTAGACCACCCTCGAGATATAATATCAGCTAAACAGTTAAATTTCATTGAAATTGTTGTATAATTTCAAACTTAATTTCGAACATAAACTGAACCCTACAACATGTTAATTTATTGTAATTCTTTCCTTCCTTTTTTATAATGAAAATAACAAACTACTCATGTTTTAAAATTATATTACGATGAGCGCCCTTGTGCCAATGATGCATAACAATATGCAGATCGCAAGCAAAATGCATGGAGGGAATCTAATGACACATTTACAATTGTCGAGGACGAAATCATTTTGTACGAAAGATCCGATTCGTAAACCATTCTTCTTCGCAGAGTTGTCGTTTTATACACTCTCTTTATAGGCAGAGAGTGTTCATTCATAGTCATTTTTCAATTGAAACAAGTTTTATCTCAGTTTGTTCTTTTCTTCATTTGTTTCGAACCAAATAAACATTTGGAATCACCTATAATTAACTATTTGTAAGTGAGTGTAAAGAAAGGCTCTCTGCAAAGGAGATTGATCTACGCAGTCGGTATTCGCTAGTCACGTGATCAACAGTTTTTAGCTTAGAAACAATTCATATTTTAGATATACATGGATAAACATTATTAAATGCATTCTTCACAAATCAAGACATCTCTTCGACCATAAACATAACATTCAGTAAGTTAAAATTGCTATTAAAAGGAGAATTCGACGTGACTTTAATCTCGATATTGACACATAACAGTCTGCTGCAAGTCTAATAGGGACTGTTTTGTCTTCGTAAATAAAACAAACAAAAACATAAATGCAAGTCAAAAAAAAAGAAACTGCAGATACTTAAAACATCGGAATATTTATTTCATTTTAGATGTATCATAACTTAGTGTTTTTAAACAAACGCAATTGTAATATGTTCAAGACATTTAAATTTGTTTTTTTCTAATAATAACTCGTCCTCCCATTTCATTTCTGATAAGCTTTTAAAGATATAAGTCGCCGCCTCATGCCCGGCGACTAATAAAGTACTTCAACATACCAAACAGGTTTTGGGGTCAAACATTTGATTTTTATCTCGATATTGACACATAACAGTCTGCTGCAAGTCTAATAGGGACTGTTTTGTCTTCGTAAATAAAACAAACAAAAACAGAAATGCGAGTCAAAAAAAAAGAAACTGCAAATACTTAAAACATCGGAATATTTATTTCATTTTAGATGTATCATAACTTAGTGTTTTTAAACAAACGCAATTGTAATATGTTCAAGACATCTAAATTTGTTTTTTTTCTAATAATAACTCGTCCCCCAAAGTCATTTTCGAAAACCTATTAAAATATATAAGTCGCGGGCTTCTGCCCGGCGACTAATGACAACTACGGACTTGTCTGTTTATAAAATAAACTCATTGTTATGAATAAAACAGTTGTGGAAAATAATGGCTATTTTTAGATCCATGTCTGCATGTTCTTGACATGAGGACTGTTAAATGATTGACCTAGTTTAAGGTTTTGAAATATTGCCGATTTTTTGCATTTACAGATAAATTGACACTTTCAACATCCAGAGAACAACAGTGGATGAATCCCACTAGTCTATTATGTTATCACTATAACCTTTAAAAGTTTAATTAATTACTCTTTATCAACCAGAGGTAGTATTTTAGATTTTCATTTAGGATTGAAAAGTTTCAGAGCGCCGTATTTGTAACAACATCCAACTATCTGAAATGTGATGTAGAGAGCTATTGTCCTTTTTTTAATCTTGTCTTTTGCTTCTAAAATAAATGTCTTATTAAAAATTAATTTTTATTCTAATCAATATAAGCGTTCAACACTGTTTTCTTGATCATTTGAATTTAACATTTTCAGGACTAACTTTAGGCTTACACATACTGAGCAAAGTAGGCTAGCCTTTTGTCAACAAACTGAGGATAGATTGCTTTACAAATATACTTACCTAATAAGTCGATCCAAGTAAAAAATAAGTTTCCATAATTACTTTTTAAGGGTTTAATTCTAGTAAATCCAATTTATTTCTGTTCAAATATTATGTAAACTTGTGCCTGTTCCAAAAAAAAAAAAGCTCTAGATCAGTAGATGTAAAACTTCTTAAAATCCTACAGTAAATCATTGTTCACCTGATGCAATAGTTTTCTTAAGGATAAAAGCTGTTCAAACTTAACTCTGTGTAAAGTGTCAAGCATTGCAACTTGAGCTTTACATGTGTAGATAAAGATGACATTACTCACCAGTCAGGAGGGTGTAATATCACCTTGTGTCTGTCATCCGCAACATTTGATTGAAACATAGTCACTATGTTTTAAAAAAAGTGTAATAAGTATACTATCAAGTTGTTTATTTTTACAAATTTAATTTGTTCCCTCATAATTTTAAAAAGGGGATTAGCTTTTATGTCCCAAAATACCAAAATAGTTTAGTAAACCATTTTGGACTTTGAACACATTAGGTCAAACATATGAAAACTTTCTATAAATTTTGAAAAATATTGTGTCAAAAGCAGAAATTGCTCATGACAAAGAATTTCTATCATGAGCAATTTCTCCTTTTGCCACAATGTTTTAAATTTATTCATATTTTTTCATTTCATGATTTAAAGAAAAATTTCTATAATTGTCAGGTCAAGCCAATTTTATTGAGGGGCAAACGATTTTTGTTCAGTGGCTTAATTGTTCCGGCCCCTTACATTTAAAGAACTTGTATTATCCACAGTGCTGAGGATAACAATATATATATATATATATATATATATATATATATATATATATATATATATATATATATATATATATATATATATACAGAAACGTTAATAACGGCTGTAAAGCCCAATAAATATATCAATTTATTGGTTCAATAAAAAATACTTACTGCTTGATTTATACAATTAGCGAAATATCCAATTAACGAAAAAAAAAAGTTCGTGGATCGTATATTGAACGAGATCTACACTTACTTATATTTCGCTTTAGATAACCTTCGTTCATTGAACCCTGACTCACATCTTATAATATATCTATACATGTAGGTGCTACATATTTACGAAAATCGTAAGATAATTATAAACAGAAATTAAAGAGCATACTTTGGCCATAAACAAATATTTATAAGGAATTGACTAGACGATAAAAATGTTAATGTCATGTTTTGTGCATGATCAAAACATGTTCGGAATTCGTATTGTTGTCGTCTATTATTACGAACAGAAAATAATAAAGTGTAAAGACTTTCAGAAAATCAAGGAAAACATTTATGATGAACTTGATCACCTGCATTATGGTAAAGAAGCAAATATATCAGCCATTTTCTGATGCCACCTGGCAACTGCCTTTTAATATGACAGGAACAAATTATGTAAGGGGTCACATTTCTGCTCAACCCTTTCACTATTAGAGACGGTTTCTGTAGCCTTTAGGAAATAAGTGTCGCCAAAAGAACAATTGATCATTATGAGAAATAATTATACTTTGTAAGAGTGAGTCTATAGCTTATGTATAGGAATTTTGGGTCTTTCATGTTGATACCACTTTTTTTTGCGGGAAACGACGTCGTTCCATTTGACGTTACGCCAAGATGAAGTTTTACGGAAATGACGTCACGTCGCTAATGCTGTCGTTTGTCGTCGTTCTTTTGACGAACGTGTGAAACATATTTTCTACACAGTTCCATTTAGTTTTAACTGTTTCGTACAAATGTTAATTAACGCGAAAATAACACTCCAGACTGCACATAACGAACAGTTTAATCGAGTCCACTGGGTCCAGACTGCACATAACGAACAGTGTTATCGAGTCCACATTATCTACTTCTAAGTCAAACATTTCAATAATAAAACTTCATGAAAAATGAATGGATTAATCCAATATAAAATGTATCATTACAATGTTTTCGTGTCGGGGTTAACATAACTCGTGCTACTAGGTAGATACATTCTATCATATCAATATACCTTTTCTTATATCCTGTTATAAATACTAAATTAAACAACGACAAAACATGCTTGTTCACATCAACTAAAAGGTACAAAATGTAACCAAAAGATATATAGAAATATAGATAGATAGATAGATATATTTTATTTAGTAAAAAGGGCGTGTTTGCCCAACCTGGCACATAACACTTTAGCTTTAGCGAAGTAAAATAGCAGGCTAATGGTAAAAAAGGACGAAATAAATGTTTGGAAATATTGAAGAAAATGTATGCATTTCCCCTATTTGACAAACGGCTTTACAAAAGCTAGTGTAATTATAATAATATTCTAGAAATTATTTCATTTGTATAACAGTCATTTGAGAGAAGAAAAAACATAAAAATAAATCAGAAATCATTTAAGACTGTGACGAAGTTGTTCAATGTAGACATTTTCTCAATTTCCACATTGATTTTCATCTTAAGGCTGTAACTGAAACCTGGGACCACTATACATCAGTGGCCCAGCTGAAACACAGTGAATCTACATAATTATTTTCATTCTTTATTTCAAAACCTTTGTAAACACGTTTTAAACTGTATTTTCTTTTTCAGTTTTAAGTTATCCAGTAAATTAATAATACTTAGATGTTTCCAATAATAATTTATATTAATTTACCAGAAAACATCCGCCATTCTAAGAAAAAGCGCATTTGATATTCGATAGTTTTATATAATGTTTACATTTTCTTTCATAATAAGGTTTTTTGTTTGGTTTGTGATATATTCCAGCTTCAGTTTCTATGTGCATGAACACGATTTAGCTATTTTTATTGAATGTAAATATGGTAGGAAAATTAAATCAGAAAAAGGTCAATTTGTTCTAGCTCTTTGAAGATGTTTGCACATTTATATATAATGGCTAGTTCTTTAATTTTGGATGAAAGCTTGGAGACAACAAATCTGCTGAGCATGAGAATGAGTACTGTAAAATAACTGACGTGATATTTGTAATCATATCTGTATTACAAATTAACAATGTCCTTGTGCTAAATATGACATTGAACCTAACGTGCAAGTTGAATGTCTTATAGTCACAGTTATTTGTTTACATTAAATCCGAGAAAATCACAACGAAGACGGGAACCAGTATTGCTGTGTTATATACCACTCTGTTTGCTGAACTTGTTTCACATGAACCTGGATTTTGTGACAGACTGGCGGTTTCCGGTAGAATTCGCGTCCAGAAATTCAAGGCCTGTGGTCTTGGTCGTTTCTTAGCAGCACCTTGCGTCACTTCTTGTGTTATCTCTAGATACTCGCGTGATGACGTGTATTGCGGCCATGATGTGTAGATGTACTTTGTGATGTCGACAGGGGTGTTCGGATTTCTGAAAAGAAATGGCACGTTGACAGTTTGTATAATTCATTTGACAAGCTAAAAGCATTTACAAGATATGGTTGTTTCAGTTTAGGTGATATGTAGTTTAACTTATTGCATTACGGCATACAGTACTCTACGTTAATATTGTTTAAACTAAAATCGTATTGGGTCGGATCATGATAAATCGAAAAACGTGAATAACACGGTTTCGATTGCCTTGTTCAAAACAGTTATAGAAACGACGATATTTGTTACAGATCACTGACTCGTGATCCCCGGTTGACAAACCAAAACTATGCTAGGAAATTAATTTACCCTGCCCATGGGCACTCTACCAGGATCGAACCTTAAACGCTCGGAATCAACGATAGAATCAACCAAGAAAGTATCTGACACCGTTAATGTTAATAGTTCTGAAATTAATCGAATTATAACCTTACCCTGATTTGGCGAAATTTGACCACATGGTCATCGCCACGTGGTAGATCCTTAACTGTTGATGGTGCTCTTCTGCATCAGACACCTTCGTGATATAGGACCCCATCACAAAGTCTACTTCATCGCCGTGATTCATCACACCCGGACCATCAAACAGTGGAGGCACTGGATAAGTATGTGTCAGTGGACTCACGGAGAACTCGTACATATATGTGCTACGATTAGATTGTGCATGACGGTTCGCTGCCCTTATAGACGGTACAGCATACCAACTATCTGTATAAAGATCCACAAGCTTCTGTGCTCGTTTAGTTTCTGAGTCTGGGTCGGTCCAATCTGTATAATCGTGTAACACTGAGTGTCGAAGGTGGTCAGATATGTATTCTTGTCGTGACGAATTTAACATGTCATCTACAATAATATTCTCATAGCCTGACCTTGGAAGCGAGAATTGGAAGAAGTCAGTTTGTCCTAGCAAAGAGAGCCATGTTGGAGCAAAAATCAGTCCTTCTGAATTGGTAGAGCCAACCATTAAATCAATGCTATTAAACATGTCTATTACATTCATTGCGTTCGTTCTTCCCGAAAGAACATTATCTGGGGTGTCTAGTACGAACTCATTATCTCTAGTTGGCAATGGCCACCACTGGTTAATGTTAAGTGGTAAGCTATTAACTACTTCTTGTAGCTCTCCGATTGGTTTGGCTTGAAGGCATTCCAAGAAAGAATTTGTTCTACGCAGAGAACACCCTGTCAATTCCGCAAATTCTCGAGTGAATTTTAGCGTTGTAGGTAAGTCGACGTACGCCCATGGGCTTGCATTTATCCCGCTCTGAGCTATTGCTCTCTGGAAAAGTCCTTTATTTCCCGGATAGAAACTTTGATAGTTCACACTAGCTGACCCCGCAGATTGGCCAAATAGGGTAATACGATTTGTATCTCCACCAAAAGCGGCGATATTATCATGGACCCATTTAATAGCCATATGCTGATCCCATAAGCCGATATTGCTTGGTATAACAGAGTCTCCGGTTGTCATAAATCCATAATAACCGACCCTGTAGTTAATAGTTACTGCTATGACATCCCCGTATCCAGTCAGAACTTTAGGATCATAGATGTTAGATTCGCCGAACATAAAGCCACCCCCATATATCCAGATCATTACTGCTCTATTTCCACCATGTTCGGAGTAAGTACCAGCTGGGACGAACACATTTACCATTAAACAATCTTCTGATTTAGCAGTATCCGTAGTTGCGCCAGGTATTTCCATTTGATAACAGGCAGGACCATACTGAGTCGCATTAAACGGTTCAGTGAAGGGTTCTTTGGCTACAGGCTTTTGGAACCTTAAATTATTTTCAGCTGCTTTGGCATAAGGTATTCCCAGGTAACTTTGTACACGGAATCCATAGTCTTCACTGAACGGGACGTAACTCTCCACGCCGATTATTTCTCCTACAGGGGAGGTCACTCTCACTATTTTATTATCACGTGGTATATTTTGGGATGTGGTCTGCAACAGCCTGGGTATGAGGTTGTTCCAGAGTTACAAAATATGAAAACAAATGAAGGGGCTTTAACACATACCCTGAAATTTTGAAAAGGGGAAATTGTTTTATGTTTTCGAAACTCGTTTGTCAAAGGGCGTATGTATAAGGGAAATACTCAGCAACTAAAACGTTTAAATACATCACATTTAAAAATATCATTAAAAGAAATATTTATTTATGTATATTTTTAAAACATCCCCTTTAAATTAATGACGGGATTTAATAAATAACGTGAATCCTTCCTTTGCTTTTGAGAAAATCTTCACGAAAAGGATCTGTTTAGTGGAGGCAATTATATGACACCTTAGTTCAGGCTATATTTAGAAATGTCTCCATTTGCTACCCAGAGTATATAATTACTACCTTTAAGACTAAAATGGTTTGAAAGAAATACACATAATGACTTATGTCGCGTGTGAATGCAGGTCGTCTATAAATACTTAAACCCTAATGTACTCTAACTCTGAATACAAGTTTAAAGGTGCAGAACTCCAGAAAATAGATATAGTATAGTCAAAGTTTTAAAACTCTTCAACAGTTGTCTTGAAATATTAGAATTATAATTCTGGGATAAAGTTAGAGTACTAATTTTACTTTCAAGTACAATAAACATCTAAATATTGATCGTGTATGCTTCAATTTTACTGGGTAGTCATACCCAGTAAGCCAAATGTTGTACTTGTTCACGACTTTCAATTGACTATTTTTCATAGTCTACCGCCAAATAATGTTGAACTATGTATAAATTACTTTGTTATCACTATTAGCAATATTTGCAGAAGTTTCAATATTTCAAAATGTTGATCTTCGTTTGGAGCTCAGCACATTTAAGAATATTTTGCATGTGTTTAAACTATTTATACAAAGATCAGTCTTTAAATTCGTACAGTCTTATATATCTTCGTCCACATAGGGAAAGAATAGTCAATACGTGTATACAAAGGTCAGTCTTTACATTTGTACAGTCTTATATATCTTCGTCTACATAGGGTAAGAATATTCAATACGTGTATACAATAACGTATTAAAACACGGCGGTGATGATACAAATCAAACCCGCGAACACAGGGAAAGAATATTCAATACGTGTATACAAGAACGTATTATAACGCGACGGTGATGATACAAATCGAACCCGCTAACCCTTGCACTCGCAGTAGACGCTCTACTATATACCACCGAAGCGGCTCGAATGATCTTACTAAACTTTTGTTTTTGTATACCAGTAAAACACATACATGTTCATGCGTAACCCTTTCCCACATATAGACGCTTTATGACGCCTCTGCAGCAGACAGTTTATTGAAAACATGGCGACAAAAGAAGAAATTGCTCAAAACGAGGCTTCCCTCCTTTTGTCACCATGTTTTCAACTCTATTGAATTATTGTTCTCTCATTTAAAGGGAGTTCCCAAATGTTTTCAAATATGTTTTCAAAGGCGTTTGCTGCAGATTTGTTGTATGTAGGAAAAGGTTAAGCAGTCATGACTTCACAAAAGAGTGGACTTGCGATAACTTGAACATGGGATAATTCAAATGTATCGATTGACTCGAACCAGTTCCTGGATCGTTTGAAAACATCGTAGCACACGATCTGATTGATCATACGAGCAATGAGAACTGCTGATACCCTGTTTTCTTCGTAAGATTATATCACTGGCTCGTTTTTCATAATAAACAGTGCAAATGAAATACATACATGGGTGGAGGGACCATTCGAACATGTCGATAACTCGAAGTCATTTATTGATCACTTTAGAAATATCGAGTTATCGCGAGTCCACTTTTTAATGAAATATTTCCATATATATCAATCCATCATATGATGTTAATATGAATCAAGGATATCAATAGGGTACACATTGGCATTTCTGCAAGTTCACATAATATGCCTGTTCGTTAGGGTTAAGAACTGGGATTTCTATTCAAGTTTTGATCAAATTTCGTGTGTGTTAAGAACCAGGACTTCTATTTTTAGACCAAATTTCGTGAGGGTTAAGAATTAGTATAGTTTAATATATCTATAGGTGCTACCTATTTACGAAAAAACGCAAGATAATTATAAACAAAAATTAAAGAGCATACTTTGGCCATAAAAAAGGATTTATAAGTAATTGACAAGACAATACTAATGTTAATGTCATGTTTCGTGCATTATCAAAAAATATTTGGAATTCGTATTGCTGTCGTCTATTATTACGAACAGAAAATAATAAAGTAAAGACTTTCAAAAAATCAAGGAATACATTTATAATGAACGAGGTTAAAACATGATGGCCAAGATGATCCTTAATCGATCACCTGAATTATGGTAAAGAAGCAAAAAGATCAGCCCTTTGCTGATGCCACCTGGCGACTGCCTTTTTCAACCAGTCAATATGACTGGAACAAATGATGTAAGGCGTCACATTTCTGCTAAACCCTTTCCCTATTAGATACGGTTTATGGGGCCTTTGCAACAGACGATTTGGGGAAAGATTGTCGCTAAAAGAACAATTACTCCTTATGAGAAAGTTATCCTTTTGCCACAATGTTTGATAAATAGCTCATGTATAGGAATTTGGGGTATTTCATGTTGATACCACTTTTTTGCGGGAAACGACGTCGCTCTATTGACGTTACGCCAAGATGAAGTGTTACGGAAATGACATCACGTCCTTCTTTGGCTACGATACAGTCAAAATTTAGTTTCGGGCGTAGAAGTCTAATGCTGTCGGAAAATCATATTTCTTACAAAGTTCCATTTATTTTTAACTTTTCGTACAAATGTTGATCCCCACAAAACACAGCACTTTAATGATCTTAAATGTCGATTTTAAAAAAAAAATATTAAAAAGACGACAATAATTTTAAAAATCCGTGTTTTTCGTGTCATTTTTATACATACCCAAAATATCGATTTAAAAAAAAATATTAAAAAGACGACAATAATTCTTTTTCAATCCGAGTTCCATTTATTTTTAACGTTTCGTACAAATGTTAATTCCCATAAAACACAGCACTGTAGTGATCTTAAATATCGATTTAAAAAAAAAAAAAAAAAAGACGACAATAATTTTAAAAATCCGTGTTTTTTTCGTGTCATTTTATACATACCCAAAATATCGATTTAAAAAAAGTTATTAAAAAGACGACAATAATTTTTTTTCAATCCGTGTTTCTCGTCTCATTTTGGCCAGTTTCATTTCAGAAAGCTTCATGGGTTGTTGAAAAAAAAAAAGAAAAAAAAAAAAAAATTCTCACACCCGTTAACCATAAGCGAAAAAACCCATTCATGGTTTTTTTTCGTAATATGAATATAGGTGGAACCTATTGCGGGCAAACAAATGGATTGGTTTACCACAAACATAATTACCAATTATCTGAATGAATGAATGAATGGTGTTTTAAGGCCTGTCGACAACTAAGGTCATTTTGGGCGCTTAATAACTTACTTATTGTAAATGATGTATGCGATACTTAACATTAATACAAAAAAAATTGTAAGCTAATGTAAAATAGGATATATACTATGTAATACTTACATAACCAATTATCTGAAACATTTAATAAAGTCTTTCCTATTAAAGATGAAATTAAGTATGATTGGAAGAGGTAGTTTGCCAACATTTTACCTGTAATAGATATAATGCTGCCCAGCTCTAGCCACGGGGAGGCCACCTCTTTAAGAGCCAAATTTTGAATTTTGAAAAATGATCTAAATGGTCCGAAAGAATGACCGTTGAACTAAATGAAAATGAAACAAAAACAAACTTTAGAATTAATTTTGGTATTGATTTTGATGTATACAACATAGCTGTAATCCCTGGAGTTAGCTGATAATACATTTACCCTTTCCTACATAAAATCATCTGCTGCAGACAATTTTGCAAAAATATATATAGGCAACTTTGTGGAAAATCTCTTTAAATGGGGTATGAGTGTTGAATCAAGTTGAACGCATTGGGGCAAAAGAAGGAATTGCCATAAGCAATTTCTAGTTTAGTCATAATGTTTCCACAATTTGTCTGCAGTGGTGATAGAAAGTGTGTGTATATATGGGAAAGGGCTGGGGCTTGTAATTTTCTGTCTGTGTGGGTATGGGCTACATAATAAAACTAGTTTTGAAGCTAAACTACCATCCTGTAGTTTAGTAGCTGACATGCCACACAACAAGAACAGAATAATAATTTACTTTTGTGCAAGCATTTGATATACTGAGTCTGTAGTGTAGGTGAGAGTTCATTAACATTTACCAAACATTGAAGAAGAAAATGATGTAGTTAAACTTACATACAACACATATTCACTTATGTTAACATAGACATGTAGTTACGAGGCTGGCCAGTTCCTGCCTTCATTTTGCAAGCCATGATTAATAGTGGAGTGCTCAGAGATGAGAATATGATGAGGTTGTTTGTTTCTTTAATACTAAGACTAAAAAACTGTCATGAAGTTCAATTACAAATATAATTATATAGATGCAGACAATTTTGCAAAAATATATATAGGCAACTTTGTGGAAAATCTCTTTAAATGGGGTATGAGTGTTGGATCAAGTTGAACGCATTGGGGCAAAAGAAGGAATTGCCATAAGCAATTTCTCGTTTAGTCATAATGTTTCCACAATTTGTCTGCAGTGGTGATAGAAAGTGTGTGTATATATGGGAAAGGGCTGGGGCTTGTAATTTTCTGTCTGTGTGGGTATGGGCTACATAATAAAACTAGTTTTGAAGCTAAACTACCATCCTGTAGTTTAGTAGCTGACATGCCACCAATCAAGAACAGAATAATAATTTACTTTTGTGCAAGCATTTGATATACTGAGTCTGTAGTGTAGGTGAGAGTTCATTAACATTTACCAAACATTGAAGAAGAAAATGGTGTAGTTAAACTTACATACAACACATATTCACTTATGTTAACATAGACATGTAGTTATGAGGCTGGCCAGTTCCTGCCTTCATTTTGCAAGCCATGATTAATAGTGGAGTGCTCAGAGATGAGAATATGATGAGGTTGTTTGTTTCTTTAATACTAAGACTAAAAAACTGTCATGAAGTTCAATTACAAATATAATTATATAGATGCAGACAATTTTGCAAAAATATATATAGGCAACTTTGTGGAAAATCTCTTTAAATGGGGTATGAGTGTTGGATCAAGTTGAACGCATTGGGGCAAAAAAGGAATTGCCATAAGCAATTTCTCGTTTAGTCATAATGTTTCCACAATTTGTCTGCAGTGGTGATAGAAAGTGTGTGTATATATGGGAAAGGGCTGGGGCTTGTAATTTTCTGTCTGTGTGGGTATGGGCTACATAATAAAACTAGTTTTGAAGCTAAACTACCATCCTGTAGTTTAGTAGCTGACATGCCACACAACAAGAACAGAATAATAATTTACTTCTGTGCAAGCATTTGATATACTGAGTCTGTAGTGTAGGTGAGAGTTCATTAACATTTACCAAACATTGAAGAAGAAAATGGTGTAGTTAAACTTACATACAATACATATTCACTTATGTTAACATAGACATGTAGTTATGAGGCTGGCCAGTTCCTGCCTTCATTTTGCAAGCCATGATTAATAGTGGAGTGCTCAGAGATGAGAATATAATGAGGTTGTTTGTTTCTTTAATACTAAGACTAAAAAACTGTCATGAAGTTCAATTACAAATATAATTATATAGATGCCATAAAACAAGAACAAATGAAGCTGGACAGGTTTGCCTTCTTTTTCCATGCTTAATAATAATGAAAAAAATGACTTGCATGGAATACTGTAGATAGGCATGCTAAAGTGGTTAAAATTACACTCAACAAGAGCAGTATTCTGTAAGGTATATGTCACCAAACAACTAGAATAGTATGTAATGGGTTGAAGAATATTTTAACATATAATGAATAGGAGAGAGACCACAAGGTTGGCCAATTTCTTAATTCTTTCTAATGATATATCGAAAAAGAGTGGTTTATAATGTACAGTAAATACTGTAGATTAGTAGCTGACATGCCACCAATCAAGATCAGAATAATAATTTACTTTTGTGCAAGCATTTGATATACTGAGTCTGTAGTGTAGGTGAGAGTTCATTAACATTTACCAAACAATGAAGAAGAAAATGGTGTAGTTAAACTTACATACAATACATATTCACTTATGTTAACATAGACATGTAGTTATGAGGCTGGCCAGTTCCTGCCTTCATTTTGCAAGCCATGATTAATAGTGGAGTGCTCAGAGATGAGAATATGATGAGGTTGTTTGTTTCTTTAATACTAAGACTAAAAAACTGTCATGAAGTTCAATTACAAATATAATTATATAGATGCCATAAAACAAGAACAAATGAAGCTGGACAGGTTTGCCTTCTTTTTCCATGCTTAATAATAATGAAAAAAATGACTTGCATGGAATACTGTAGATAGGCATGCTAAAGTGGTTAAAATTACACTCAACAAGAGCAGTAATCTGTAAGGTATATGTCACCAAACAACTAGAATAGTATGTAATGGGTTGAAGAATATTTTAACATACATGTATAATGAATAGGAGAGAGAACATAAGGTTGGCCAATTTCTTAATTCTTTCTAATGATATATCGAAAAAGAGTGGTTTATAATGTACAGTATATACTGTAGATTAGTAGCTGACATGCCACCAATCAAGATCAGTATTCAGTAAGGTGTTGAAATGATAACATGTAATGTATAGGTAAGAATGTAATAAGGCTGGTCAGTTCCTGCCTTTATTTCTCAGGTTTCATATACAAGATTCACTGAAAGAGGGTTGTAAATTACGAAAAAAAGAGTGGTTAAGAATGTGATTAGTAGCTGACATGCCACCAAACAAGATCAGTATTCTGTAAGGTGTTGAAAATGATAAAATGCAATGTATAGGTGAGAATGTAATAAGGCTGGTCAGTTCCTGCCTTTATTTCTCAGGTTTCTCCCAATAAAATTGAAGAAACAATCTTACAAACTTATTTAGCATTTAATGTATGCTGTTATGGGCATGTGCATTAAGGTTCCTCAACACACTTCAGAGGGTTGTTTTACCCTCTGATGTGTATTGAAGAACCTTACAATTGAATTACTCTTGTCATGAAGCTTTTATAACTGTTGATTCTTATCTTATTCTTCATAATAATTTGCTTTTGTGTCCATAAGCTGTTTAAAAATTGTTTCAAAAATATGTTTGTTGTTCAAAGAGTTGTATCTGTTTTTAGTGTCTGTTGCCTTTTTTACCAAGGAGCTTATTTCTATGTTTCTCGCTGTAGTTGTTGGAGTATGTACTTTATGACATATTCTATCTTCATTTATTAACACCTCAGGGTTCCATGCAAAGTCTGGTACCTCTCCATTACCACCTGCAGATTTTGCTCTAGAGAGTGCCACAAACAATGCACCAGGATTTCTAGACTCAAATGATTTTTTTCCAGGATGGATGACAATGAATCTATTTAATTCACCGGCGCCAATTGTCATGCCCTGACAGCGATGAATTGTAGTTCCCCAACCCAATCTTAGAGGAATCTGTTTCTTGCAAGCATAGCAAGGACATTCAATTCGCCTTTCTAATAGGAACCACTGTACAAGTACAGGATCATTATCAATAAAGTTTGGTCCAGTAAATTTAGTGAATGAAACCATGACAACATCTGGTAGAGAAGTCTGGGGAGTGTTATCATTGAGATACAGTATGTCCTGCACAATTCCATTTGACCGTTAAACAGTCAAGCTGAACATTTAGGTTAATTGTTAGCATCACTTTTGAACCCAACACACAGGTAAAGGTGGTTGGAGAAGGTCCTCCAGCCTTATATCAGTTGAGTGTTAGCATGAGGGCCTGTATGTACAGCAGTCATTTTAGCAACTGGTGCATGTGCATTTGCTTTAAGAAATATTTGAAACATTATGTTTGCTCTCTAAAGTCATGTGTGAAGACAAATAACCATTAACAGACATGTCATGAAGAAGGTCATTTCCAAACACACTTTCTAAGGTTATCCATTGAAACTTTACTGAAAGCCTAATGTATCTTCAGATGTCAGACTGTAATTT